>JACGAQ010000196.1:0-245840 GCA_014119065.1 Orius insidiosus | reverse complement strand
AAAGATAAATTAATAAAAAAAAAAAGAGTTTAAACTACAACATACTTTCTTCGATAGTCTCTATAAAACGCCTTTTTATCTGGAGGGATAGCTTCCGTATCGGAATATTTGAGCCTGAGATCACTATAATATCGACAGAGTTTACACAGAAATAAATTATCAGAAAGTCTAGCCGGAATCCCATCTTCAGCCAACATCAAATTGAGCCGATCGGTCTCCAAACCGAGTGAAAATAAATTATTTCTATTTAACCTCCGACGACATATTCCACATACAGTCAAGTATTCAACCTAAAATTTAAATTAAAATAATAAAATAATAAAAATAAAAATAACTTACCCAGTTATGATGCTGGGTACATAAAGGATAGTAGATACCATGTACTGGTTTATCAGTGTCAATTTCCAGCTAAAATAGACGTTAATTAAGGTTCTTTTGATTATTTTTTTATGTTTTACTTTATGATTAATGCTTCTTTTGAGTTTAATAAGCCATTTTCGTTTGATAGTCCTGGTCGCCTGTTCTTTACATCCAGTGACGCAGCATTCAGAATGAGCGGTCAACCTGGATGCTTTAACTGAGGAACCATTCCTGTAAGGGATTTTGAAGGGAAATTCGCTTTTCGATCGACATATCTGTAGCATGCGTCACACAAACAGGATTCACCTGTCAAATGTGGTTCATCTAAAGACAAAATAAAGTATTGTACAACATAAAAAAATTCTTACTTTCAAGTATTTTTCGCTGTCTTTCTTCGCCTTTAAGCTGCGCCACATGACAAGGAGTATCCAAAGATCCAAACTTCCCGAAACAATACGTACAAACATCCGAACACAATTTTCCAGGATGGATTGAAACGAGGAACTCTTTTCGGGTATTATCAACGATTCTTTTCACTAAAAAAAAACTATAATAAAAACAAATTTAAAATTACAAAAAATAAACCTGATATCTTTTTCGTCAGAATCATCAGGCGAATTTGAAGGACTAGCTGAATACATGCTGAAATTTCCGTTTTTATTTTGATTTATGTTTCTAACTTCTTGATCTTCTTGACTAATAGACTGTAAAATGATTATTAAATAAAGAAGATAAAAAGATTAAGAAATACCTCAGAACATATTTTGTATTCTAATTTATCATTAGAAGATATGCCTTCGGCTCTTTTATAAATCATTCGTTGTTTTTTGTCGCCGAATCTGTTTAATTTAATGATTGCTTTTAACGTTCCGGTGTATCCTTCGGAAGCCTTTAACGTTTCTGTGTATCCTTCAGGACGTTTTTGAGGTTTTCTTCGGCTGATTTTAATCCCAAAGCTTGAAGGACGGATTCTTTCATCTTTTTTTGTTCGTTCGTTTCTTCAATGATAGGTTTTTCTTGTACGACGGAATCTTTTACATCGTCGGGAGGATTGTCCTCTTCAGGGATTTCGGGCTTTTGGAGGTTTCTTTGGAGCTCTTGCTCTTCAAGTTGAGTTTGGACTGCGTCAAGCAGCTTTTCGTCGATGTCGTTCACCTCGTCGTGTTCTAAGTTTTCTGAAGGCTTTTCTTCGGTCTTTTCCACCTTCGTTGAATCAGGCAGGTCTTCTTTGCTGTCGCTTATTAACTCATCTTCAGGTATAGATAAGCATAATTCAGACACAGAATCATTCAAAGCTTGTGATACATCGGAAGTTGAATCTGCATCCGGCATTTCCTTCTTTGGCATCAAATCATTTTCAACTATTTCAACCCTCTCTTCAATCTCTTTAGAATTTATTTCTAATTTTATCTCATTTGTTGGTTCTAAAATTGGTTTTTCTTCGATTTGTGGTTTTTCTAGAGTTTTTTCTGTGAAAGGTTTTTCTTCAATTGTATCGGAATCTTTGACCAAACTCGGGTTTTCGAGTTTGCTGTCTGAGGATTCTTCGTTTTCATTTTTGGGTGTTGAAATTTCTTCACTTTCATAATCTTCATCTTTGACAGCGGATTCCCTTTTTGTCGCCTTTTGTCTCCTTTTGACGACTGTGTGGTACATGGAGCACCTTTTCCTTCTTTTTCGTTTGACGTTTCTTACAGCGCCGGAATCGATTTTACCGTCGTTCTTTTCGCTGAAGACGTTTGAGTTTGTATCCATTTTTCTTTTGTCCATTTTTCGACTGAGCTGTGCGAAATTTTTTAAACCATTTCGTTTTTGCTTTAGAATGTCTACCATTTTACGCCCACTTCGAAGGACTTTAGGTTTGGTGGCTTTTCTTGTAATGCGAGGGGGTTCTTCTGAGTTGTTTGCATCAGGCGGTTTCTTTTTACCTCGGTTATTCTGTTTTTCCTCTTTTAGAAGGTCGTTATTTTTAATTTTTTTAGCTTGAGGTTGATTTTTGAGAGTGTCATCGTTTTTACGTTTTCGACCTCGAGGTTTCTCCTCGGCTTTTTTCTTTTTTAACGCCATAGCTGTTCTATTCTGGAAAATAAGACGGTCGAGAATAGTCGGCTGTCTGTTTAAAAGTACTTTTTTCGCAGAAAGCTCTGCGAGCATATCAGCCGCCTCGAACTCGGCTGATTTTATCCACTTTTTTCGGCGGTTACTCGACGACTGGTTCTCACGTGAATCTTCTGAACAAGGACAGTTTGAAAGCTCATTCAACGAACAGCTCACCAGTCGTACGCCATAACCGCATTCATCACCGCCTTCCCTATGCATCTCAAACACAAACCCTCATTTAACATCATTCAGAACAGTTTGAAAATTTTCAAATCTTCACTGAAACAAAAAAGAAAAAAAAAAATCATTGCAAGATACCCAATAAAAGTCTAAAATATCAAATAAAACCCCGATATCGACTTTTCTGCACAAATTCAGAATTTATTTGACCCAGGCTAACCTCGAGAAAGACCAAGGTTATCCTCCAAAAAGACCGAGGAAATCACCCAGAAAGGATGTTTTCTGGAAGACAGACCAAGGCGAACCTGCAGAAAGACCGAAGTTATCCTCCAGAAAGACCGAGGAATCGTCCGGAAAGAACGACCCAGGCAATCCTACAGAGAGACCAAGGCAAACCTCCAGAAAAACCGAGGTTATCCTCCAGAAAGACCAAGGAAATCCTCCAGAAAGGATGTTTTCGGGTAGAAAGACCAAGGCAACCCTCCAGAAAGACCGAAGTTATCCTCCAGAAATACCGAGGAAATCCTCAGGAAAGAACGACCCAAGCAAACCTACAGAGAGACCAAGGCAAACCTCCAGCAAAACCGAGGTTATCCTCTAGAAAGACCGAGGAAATCCTCTAGAAAGAGCAAGGAAATCCTCCAGAAAGGATGTTTTCTGAAAGACAGACCAAGGCGAACCTGCAGAAAGACCGAAGTTATCCTCCAGAAAGACCGAGGAAATCCTCCAGAAAGAACAACCAAGGCAATCCTACAGAGAGACCAAGGCAAACCTCCAGAAAAACCGAGGTTATCCTCCAGAAAGACCGAGGAAATCCTCCAGAAAGGATGTTTTCTGGTAGAAAGACCAAGGGAACCCTCCAGAAAGACCGAAGTTATCCTCTAGAAATACCGAGGAAATCCTCCAGAAAGAACGACCCAGGCAAACCTACAGAGAGACCAAGGCAAACCCCCATCAAAACCGAGGTTATCCTCCAGAAAGACCGAGGATATCCTCCAGAAAGACCGAGGATATCCTCCAGAAAGGATGTTTTCTGGTAGAAAGACCAAGGGAACCCTCCAGAAAGACCGAAGTTATCCTCCAGAAATACCGAGGAAATCCTCCAGAAAGAACGACCCAGGCAAACCTACAGAGAGACCAAGGCAAACCCCCATCAAAACCGAGGTTATCCTCCAGAAAGACCGAGGATATCCTCCAGAAAGGATGTTTTCTGGTAGAAAGACCAAGGGAACCCTCCAGAAAGACCGAAGTTATCCTCCAGAAATACCGAGGAAATCCTCCAGAAAGAACGACCCAGGCAAACCTACAGAGAGACCAAGGCAAACCCCCATCGAAACCGAGGATATCCTCCAGAAAGACCGAGGAAATCCTCTAGAAAGACCTAGGAATCCTCCAGAAAGACCAAGGAAATCCTCCAGAAAGACCGAGGAAATCCTGGGTCTTAAACTAGAATGGCATTTAGAACTAGATTTGTACAAACCAGAGCCTTTTAAAATTTAATAAACTGATTATTGTTGATTAGATTTATAGCTTGATTTAATACCTTTTTAAAAGGAAGAATCGACAGTGGGATCTCGAGAACTTACACCAAAATAGTCAAAAATAAATTTTAAGGAAAATTCTTTGGGGGAAAATTAAATGTAGGAAATATTAATTGATGAAAAGAAAGTTGTTAGTTTAATGTCAAATTGATTGGACGATTCTTTGTCAAAATGAGGAATAACTTGTTGATTCCTTTGGTAAATTGAAACGTAATTTAATTAAATAAATGATTGCGAATATTTTGGAAGAGACAAAATGGCTAATTAGAGCTGAATTAAATTCGCAAATCGGGAGAGGTAATAATAGAAAGTCTAGGGCGAATTTCCATTATTCTGAGAATTTCTAATTCGTTCGTTGAATTCCAAAATGAAGAAACGAAATAAAAGAAATGAATTCTTACCAAATCTCTTCTAAAACAAAGAGTAAAAGTCGAGAAATCTCTTTTATCCCGAAACTAGCGGTAAATCCGATCCGTCATTTTCCCCTTTTTATTTTCCCGACCGGAAATTGGTTTACGGGGCCGGATCAAAAAAACGGTTCGCGGAGGCCCCGAAGGGAACGAGCCGAGGAGAGAAAGAAAAAGCGTCCGAACCGAGAGGACACGGAAAGAACGAAATAAAAAAAACACAGATTGGGCGAAATGAAAATAAAATTAAAAATTAATAAAATAAAAATAATTAAATTTCCGCCCCTAAAAAGAGATTTTTACGTTCAGAAGTCTTCCATGTTGTTTTTACTATGCTTGGGTTATGTTTGGTAAAAAAAGATTTCCGAGTCGGAGCTCGTAGTGTACGTAGCGGACGCTAGAGTGATTCCCTTTTTCCCGGCTCTTTCTGCCAAATCAAGAGCAACTAATACCCTACATCTTATTTCTTTTAAAATCTGAGGTCTTCGTGTATGGTATTGGCTGGATATTTTAAACTTATCAAAGCGAAGTTATTGAATTTGTGGGATGATACAAAGAGATGTATTGTGTGGGGTGTGATTTATTAGACTCCGATGATATTTAGTGATACCCACATCACCACCCCACGGAGAAAAGAAGGGCGAAGGTCTGAGTTGCTGTGTGTCGAAGATGCGTGAGCGGTTGCTGGAACGCGTACTGTCGAGCGTCGTGAGTGTCGCAGATGTCAAGAAGTTCGTTCCGAGTTTGAAGTTCCACCTAGTGAACTGGTTCGGAACTGTTGATGATTGATGATGCTGATGCTAATGCCGATACTGATGCTGACGATGATGTTTGATTGAGATTGAGTAGAGAATTGCTGGCGCCGTTAATGGGAGATCAAGACGTGCCGGAAGCTATTCTCGTTCTGTGTTTGTATGTTGAGAGAGTGTAAATAGTACCTTGTGTTCCATCGCTGTGTTCGTGTTCGTCGTGGAATTAGTGGGATGATTCATCACCACTAATTTAGAATTGATAGAAAGATATGTCTTGTATGTGATGTGATTTATTAGACTCTCATGATATTTAGATCATATGTTGTGGTACCTACAAATTACCCACTATGTACGATTTTTGGGAGTCCATGATTTTGGGAATCCAGACTCCAGTCAATACCGTGATGTCTGTGGTGCCCGCTGCGCCGTCCGTGGCCAGTTAATTGTCCAAACCCTTCATGGCCAAAATTTATGCGTAATACTCCTTAAAATTTTTATTTCAATAGTAGGGTGAGATTCTGGCTGTTTTCCACTGTATCGTGTGGCCTGGCTAGGCATTTTTTTCTATATGAGAAGGATGAAAAAATGAAAGCCTTGGCCCAGCCAGGGCATACAGAGTTGGGTGAACAATCCAAATTTCTCCCTACAGCAGGGAGAGGTGTTTTTCTCTTCAATAAATTCTGGAGTCAAGATTGGACCAACAAAAGATAAGATTAGAAAATTAGAATGATTTTCGCAATTTTGGATAGTAAAAAAGCTCCGAAAATCACCAAAATAGTCATTTTTGCGTAAAATCGTGTGTAGAATCCGAATCTTCCATCAATAATAGGGGTTCCGATTATGTTAAGGATGTTTTAGCCGTTTCAAAGGAGTTTTTAGCGTTTCGGACGTGCGCAATCGAAAAATCAATATCATTATATTTTTTTTTAAAACTTTATTTGCATCACATATTATTATGCATTACAATTTTAATGAAAGAAATAAAAACGACAAAGCAAAATTTTTTATCAATTTTTAATTATGCATTGTTTCTGATGGTAAATTTTGTGGAGAATCGAATTCTGTTGGTAGTTTAACCGTATTACCAACAGAAAACGCGTAGTTCACGATTTAGCCAACAGGTGATGCATTGATTCCAATGAGAAATTAATCCGTATTTGGCTCTCCTGAAAACCATGGAAAAATGACTTGTCTGGTGTTAGAACTAACGCGACGAATTACCAAATTTTGTTTATCTCAAATAAAAATTGCACCAGTTATACGCGCCCGCACGTCCGCCGCCCAGTGCCTGCCGTCTCGCGTCCTCCGTGCCCCGTAACTTGCCCCGCGCCCGCCGCCCGGTACCCTGCACTCGCCGCCTCGTGCCTGCCCCCGAGCCTGGCTCCCGGCCTTTTTTTAGTCTAGAGGTACCTACTTACTTTAAAATGCTGAAAATCATCCTAAACTGCTAGGGACTTGAAACAAACAACTTTTTTTTCCCCCCGAATAGAATTTTTATTTCACTACACCCCCCCCCCCCCCCCCGGAAAATCTCGTAAATACGCCGTTGAAAGTATGGAGGTTACAAATGTAATCAAACATTTCACCAAAAAACTAATATTTTATTATTTTAAATAAGAAAAAAAAATCAAACGTCAGTCGGTTCTTCAACGACCCTTGCTTCTCTGTTTTCATGGGACCAAAAACCGTTCAAATCTATCAGCATATTGATCAACGTATCACCTTGTCCGCTAAAAACATTTTGATTTTGAAAAATTTTTAGTACTTTGAATACCTCTCTATTAGATCCTGGAGGGCAATTTTTGAAGGATCGGAAGGCTTAACCATATCAAACATTTCGTCTTGGACATCTTGAAAAAGTACAGGCTCATGTCCACTCCTTTGCATTTGATCTTGAATAGCCTAAAAAAGATTTTGGGGTTGTCTCATTTTATAGATTTACCCTGAAAAAGTAATGAAGGGTAAACGCGTCCAAATATCCTTCCCCTTTGATGTCTAATATCCGGAATAAAAACTGCAACGCTTGAGGCTCATGGCGGTTTTCGAGGGCGAGAATGAAATCTAAATAAGTCTTATAATCCATTTCTCCTTCGTATGTGAGACATTCTTGAAAAACCCGTTCGATAAAAACGTTGGTTAAAGTCCCCGTGAAAAGTCTAAAGTTTCGTTTTTATATTGAAAAGTTTAAAGTTTACCCGGCCAATTCTTCTTTGCTTAACATCCCATTGTGGTTCTTGTCAAGATTCAAATACTGGCCGTAAACTCTGAGAGAGGAATGAGCGGAAAACCAGTTGTTATCCTGCATATCTTTAGGTAAATCTTCGTTTCTTAACTCGAGCAAATCGTCAAGAAAACCGCTCGCGAGAATATCCTGAATTCTTATCTTTCCCGTTCGTAGAGGGTCCAAAAAGAATAAAAATTTTCGAACTGCTGTGCAGACGTAAAAATTATGAAAGGACTTCTCCAATCCGTCAAGTTGCGGCAAGGTCGGTATTAGCTCCAAAATGTAATTTTCCAAATCCTATGGTACTTGTGAGTTTACGATAGTAGATCAATGCGCAGGAGCGAGCTTTCATAAATTTTTAGTTCCCGCGTTTTTTCAAAAATTCATCTCTGATATTCGCCTAAATTAACCCCCTCGCATTATCAAACTTGTTTGAATTTAGGCAAATCTCAAAGATGAATTTTTGAAAAAACGCGGGAACTAAAACACATGAAAGCTCGCGCAAGCGCGTTGTTCTGTTACCGTCAACTCACAAGTACCCTAATGTTATTGTGAATTTTTAACTTTCTTAAAGAAGTTATTGTGGTCGGGTTTTTTTCTTACCGATTCTTTTAAGTAGCCTTTCCCAGTGCTGTCGTACAATGACAAACCTATTCTTGACTGATGAAGCCACGTTTTTCTCATAGCGTAATTTAAAAGAGCGCTCAAACTCACTCTTTTGTAATAATCACCAATTTGCAGCTGGGCGAACAACTTAGGTGAAAAATACGATCTAAAAACGGTCCAGTCGTTCTTGAGTGAGAAAATCGACTTTACCGGCACTTAGGCGAGCTTTTCATCAAAACTTTTTTCAAATCTAGGTAATTGATGAGTTGTTCTTCACCGATGAAAGGAGGACTTTGATGCTGGTCGAGCATTATACATAAACTTTTAAGTTCATTATTATCCAACAATGAATCCGTCTTTCTTTGCAAAAGTAAAGATCTTGCCTCTTCTTTCAATCTTGCCGGTAAACTTCCTTCTTCTTCTTCTTCTTTCTTATTTTACAAATCAATAAAATAAAACACTTTTTAGAAAACATACATGCTGGTAAAATTTAGGAATAAATTTATAAGTCGGGTCTTCATTTGATTTGTCCTGTTTCCATTCAGAGTAGAATTTCTTAAAATAAATATACTCAGAATTTTGATCTTTTTCTTGATATCCTGAAGATTCTCCAGCTAAAATTAGATTTAATGCGGAGCTCAAAAAATGAATTTTTCCAGGGGACACGCTAAACCGTCTCGACATAGTTGTCATGTAGGTTTAACATAATATGGCGCCGTAATTTTTTTCATTTTTCCTCAAAAAAACAGCTAAAAGAAGTACTACAAGAGAAGCAGCTACAAGAAGTATTTCCATTTAACTAGACTTTTTGGAAAGCTTATAAGTGGAGCACAATTTTGTACTTAATGGTCGAGTCGCTAAAAACCTATGGATTTTGAGATATTTCAAGAAGTAGATTTTAATCATGGATATTGCCTTATCATGGGGTTAATCGTAGCAGCAATTGCTCGTTTTTCTTACGAAAAAAGAGATTTTCCTACATTTTAAATTTTGCGTCCTAGAAACCGCTTTTTTCGGGAATTTTCCTCAATCTCTCGCCACTTTTTACTTCATTTTAAAGGGTTTTTCCTCGTTTTTAGCAGAGAAACACACATTTCATCGGATTTTTTTGGCGAAAACGCCCGGGAAAAGTTTTAAAAAGTAACCTTTTGACGCGTCAACAATTTTTTTCAAACCGGATTTCAATAAATTCATCACTAAATTTTTCAAAAACACTATTTTAAAAACAGCTGTTTTTATTTCATTCAATCGTGAACGAAAAAGGAAAATCAACTTCAAAATGGAAGTGGAAAATTTGAATTTTTTCCAAAATGGAAGTTCAAAAATCGTTGAAGAAAGAATTTGCAAAGCGGATAGAGTCGTTCGTGTGAAAAAAGGAGAAAAGTTGCCCACCCTGAGGAGTAAGTATTCTTAAAGTCTTTAAATAAAAGGACTTTACAAAACCTATAAAGAGGCTACTAAAAGTACTGGTTTGAAGAGCTTCCAACGAAAACTTCAGTAAGAGAAGAAACAATATAGGAGGGGGAAGTATAACGGAGGGGCAGTATATTGGAGGGGAAGTGTAACGGAGGGGGCAGTATATGGGAGGGGAAGTATAACAGAGGGGGAAGTATAACGGAGGGGGAAGTATAAGGGAACGAAAGTATAAAGGAGGAAAAGAATAAGGGAGGGGGAAGTTTTTTTTTTTCGAAAAAATTTCCGGGTTTTTTAAAAACTTTTTAAGTTCTTTTTTCGAAAAATTTTCAGGTTTTTTTTTTGAAAAAGTTTCGGTTTTTTCCTGAAATTTTCCGGGTTTTCCTTTTTTTTTTTGAAAAATTTTTTAAGTTCTTTTTTCGAAAATTTTTTTAAGTGTCAAGGTAGAAATAATGGGCTCCTTGGCCTAGGGATGTGCCTCTCGTAATGGGTAGAGTATGAAATTTCTCCTTACTAGACAAAAATAATAAAAAATATGGCATTTTTTTTACACTAAAAATTCTTAAAAAATATAAGGAGTAATTCGTGAAAATTTGGTGAAAATCGGATCAACGGTTCGGCCGCAGCGAGTTTTAATTTCAAACAGACATATCTCCGCCATTTTTTCGAAATTCAAAAATCGCCCTAGTTGCATTCTTCTTCAACGGCTAAAGAAATTTTAGTGAAAATCGGATGAAAACTGTGGCTGTAAAGTGTTCCGGAAAAAAATGCTACGGACGGCCGGCCGGCACCACAGACAAAGTTGAGATCGGTAAAGATCAATATTCGATTTGACCCTCCGGGGTCTGGAAGACCCTTCCCCAAAAACCCCACGTGGAGGGTATCACAATAACTTCTTTAAGGAAGTTAAAACTGAAGAACTGCCAAACTTTACAGCCATATGTCCTGGTAGACATTTGAAAAAGCGCGGAAAAGACGTGCAGGTGTTCGCCCCACGTGACACCCCACTCCCTCAACACTCAACAGAAGTTTCAGTTTTCGCCGTTTTCTCCACACTGCAAAACTCGCAAAAGAGAAAACAAATTTTATTTTAGTGTTTACCTACTTTCTAAATTTTCCGTGTTTCTTTTACTACTTAATTATTCCATTAAACATTTGACTATAAATTGGAAAAATCAACTAACCAAGTGCCGTTTTTTAAATGGTTTTTCTTCGACGTATCTTTCCATATTTCGGTTTTTCTTTTTTTGTGGATAATGTCGAGAAATAGTTTTTCTAAACAGAGACGTCTAAAAGGCAGAGGTAAAAGAAAACCAAGCTAATAATGAACTTTCTATTTTATTGACAACAGACGAAAATTGCATCGCTTTCCTAACCTAAACTTTTAGATAAACAAAACGTGTTTATCTAAATTTTTATTATTCCTTTTTTATTATTCAATATAAACTTGTTTATGTATAAAAAATTGTTTTTAAAGAATCCTTCAAATTTGTTCCAGACCATTGAATTTTTGTTTCCAACGGTATTTTTTTGGCCCACTTTTTCTCTTTTTATATTGAATCATATACATAAAAAAGTTTTAAAAAATGGGAAAAGGAAAGAGCAGAAGAAATCAAAGGAGGGATGAGGGATAGGGAATGATAGTAAGAGTTTTATTTTTTATTTTATTTAGGTATAAGTTGGGAGTTTTGTGCATGCTAGTTTTGGTGAACACATGGCAGATAAGAAGAAAAAAAATGGCTCTTTGGCTCTTGTGGCCGTGATTATGTAGAGCCAATTTGATTTCATTATCTGTTTTTATGTGTTGGTGATGGCCACGAAAAATTTAGTTCAAAAGTAAGGCCGGGCTTCAAGGTCAGTTAGTAAAAATTTACTTGACAAACAAAGCGAAAAGTAAAAAAATAATCGATTATTGTACTACTTTCAGATTTTTTTCTAAATTATCACCTTGAAATCTCTTAAATCACTGGCCAGCAACTTCCTTCATTTTCTATTGGCCGAAAATTTTTTTTGCCATTTTTCAATTTATAGGCCACGTAATTACCTTTTTTTACCCTATTTTCTGTATTTTTCGTCCTAGAAACTACCTCCTATTTTTCTCATTCTTTTGCGCAAAACAACCCTTTTTCCTAGTTCTTTGGGCAAAAAATCCTCTTACTGGATTTTTGAGTGTTTGGTCAATAATCATTTACAACACTCAAATACCCTCGTTGCTGATAGTAATCTCCTTTTTGTGGCTTTTCGCCAAAGAAGACCCAATTTTACTCTATCTTTGGTAGTTTTCTTCAATATTTCGACCAAGACTCCTGAGGACTCCTCGTTTTCCAGTTTTTCGATCAAAAAACGCCTGTTTAGATGTTTTCTCTCATTTTCTGGTCAAGAAACACCAATTTACCGGTATTTTGGTGTGTTTTCCTCGGCATATAAGTGGCTTCATTGGCTATCCCAGAAAACTGGATTGTACCACATTTTTGTTAGTTTTCCTCAATATTTTAACAATAGACTTCAGAAACCTTTTCGTTTTCAACATTTCGCCCTTTTTACTGGATCTCAGG
This sequence comes from Orius insidiosus, assembly GCA_014119065.1. Lineage (NCBI taxonomy): Eukaryota > Metazoa > Arthropoda > Insecta > Hemiptera > Anthocoridae > Orius > Orius insidiosus. The sequence continues at coordinate 233,702 of JACGAQ010000196.1, read as the reverse complement.
GTGTTTTTTTGATTTTCTGATAGATAAACACCAAATCGGGAGTTAACCATGGTATTAAATTAAATTCTGGGTGGCTTCAAATATTTCGAGTTCCCTACGTATTTAGTTACTTAACTAAGCTACCTAATACTTTAATTTATTTACTAATCCTAACCATTGCACTTGAATCTAATTTTTTAAATAATTTATTAATGAGTCAATTTATTTTTTCTTTTCTCAGGTTTTGAACATGATGACCGAGTCGACCATGATATGAGAAAAGTCTCGTTTAAATTCAAGAACCAAAACAGCAACAGTATCAGAAAGAAGAAAAACTATGGTGCACAAGGATGGGACTCGAAAATCAAAGACTTTTTACAAGACAACGACATCGAAATGTCCGGCGACAGAAACAGAGGGTAAGTTTTTCAACATAAGTAAAACTGGGGCCTAAGGGATTAGTTCGATTAGAAACCTGGCAAGAAGTGGTGAAAGAACCTGATTGGTCAAGGTTTTGGCCATTGGTTAGGGACGTAGATCAGGTTTCTAATCGAAAATAAGTGAATTCTAAGAAAATTGGTTTATTCTTTATAAGACGAAATTGCGTATTTCAGGGATGAACAAATCCGTTCAAGAAGTAAAGATCTTAGAGATCTTCTCCTGAAGCGCTTTGACAAAAGAAGCAATAAAATATCACGGTCTTTTAATTTTGTTTTGTTTCTTGATGTATCAATTTAAAAAAGAAAAGAGTTTTATAAAAATTTTAATTTTCAGCGGTGACAGAGAAAGAGGTGGTGGAAAATCAAGAAATCGATCCTACCCCACGAGTAACAAATCTTTAGCCGACTCAACGTCACCTTGGTATCGAATAACTGTGAGTAAAATGAATTTTTTAAGATTATTTTTTACTGATGATATTTTAGATTGTGTACGGTAACCGTTATGAAAAAGATTATCTTCTGAAGCTTTTAGCAAATTATAAAACCAACTCCACTTGTTCCACTTATGGTAAGTTATTTGAAAATTTTGAATTTTTAATTCTTTTTTCAGTATTTGGTTAATCAAGATTGTTCGACTTTTATCGTTGATGAGCGTTTTGTTGCGGAACAGTTATTTAATGTATCGAGACGTATAAGGCTGAGCGATGGGCGGAAATTATTTATTAAAGTCAGACCGTACACTCCGCTTACTGAAGCAGATCCTAAATTGATAGATGCGATGAAAAAAGTCATGGGCGTCCGCTATGATGCGACTGTCAAAATGTTAGACCTTTCTAAGTTCCACCTTGATGCGAACTTCCTGAATGAAAACATGTTCTGCCCATTGGGACGTCCGAATTTTATGATGAACGCCATCGACATAATGGCCGAATTCGTCCCCGACCTTGTCGCTCTCAATCTTTCAGAAAACAAACTACAAAATCTTTCCAACATGAGACATCTGTTGATAAACTTCCACGTATCAAATCGCTATCTTTGTCTCAAAACAAAGTAAGTTGGAAAATCTTAAATAACAAAAATTAATTATTTTTTTAGTTAGAGACGTAGCATCGTTAGACGTCCTTAAAGGATTAGACTTAGAAGAGATCAATCTCGATGGAAATCCGTTATGTTCAAGATTTGGTGCCCAGGATGAGTACATAAGGTAAAACAAAATTTTCTTGTCGAAAACGAGCCGCACGAAACTTGGGTTCGCTCAGTCAAGGGATTACGGCAAGTATAACCTATGATAAAACGAATCTCCATGTATTTCAGCACGGCTGGCTCGCACTCCTTAAGACCTACCTACCATACATCCATCCTTATACAATATTATTACAAATGGAGAACTTTGGCAAATTAATTTAGGACTTCTTTTCCTATTAACTTTTATTATTCCACAATCGCTTTTTTTTCATTGGTTTTCCCCCTAAAATTATCTTTTACCAAAAGACGTCAAATATCTATTGATTTATGATTATGACAAATGACTGACTCAAATAGTGAATGTTCAGCTAATTTATTAGTGAAAATTTTTAAATTCTTTAAATCATTTTAACATCATGAAAAGCCTTGGTTTTACAGCATAAGAGATTGAAAAAAATATCATACATAAAAAAAAAAAAAAAAAAAAAAAAAAAGAAAAAAAATTAAAAAAATATTTTTACAATATGAACTAAAATGCTGGACTATAACGTCTGTGCTGAAGAATTTTTACTGCTTTAATATTGCTTAAAGAAAGAAGAAAAAAAAAAACTTTACTTGCCATCAAGCATCATAGTCATCCTCCGGAAGCATCATCATCATCATCGGCTCAATAGAAAACCAGCTTTGAACTTTACCATCGTGAAATCCTCCAATTTTATGGATGCCAGTTTCTAAAATGAAGTGAAGAACAGTTAGTGGAAATCTGATCTATCAAGATGGCGTACAAAAATGGCAATATTAATTTCTGCAAAATTAGAAGCATGATCACATGACCATGAAGAAAGAAGAAATCAAAGTTCGACAATCTGAACTCTACAAAATTATTCTGCAGATCTACTTTTGAGATGAAGAAATAAATCCAGTTCTAGAAGACTTTTGCCTGCAAAATGCATAGGGAAAAATGGAAGTTTTGTCTGTTGGTGATTTTTTTGGAATTACAATATCTTCAGAAGATGGAAGAAGTAGAAGGAAAAAGTACCCAAACATAACCCAAAAGTACCAAAACCTGGTACAAACAATATATTTAAACAAATATCTTCAGAAGAAGGAAGAAGTAAAGGAAAAGTACCCTAACTTAACCCAAAAGTACCCAAAACCTGGTACAAAACAATATATCTTAAACAAAATATCTTCAGAAGAAGGAAGAAGTAAAAGGAAAAGTACCCAAACTTAACCCAAAAGTACCCAATACTGGTACTTTGTACCCAAAACCTGGTACAAAACAATTATCTGCTGCGCTTTCTGAAACAGTTATCATCAGTTCTGGATTTCGTCTACTTTTTCTCAAACGAGAGAAAATTTTTTAGAAAACAATTACAACTTACAAACAATTTTTGTGTTAAAAGTTTGTCAATTTAAACCTGAAAATAATAAAATAAAATAAATAAAAAAAAAAAAAAAAAAAAAAAAAAAAAATTGCAAAAAAAATACAAAAAAAAAAAAAAAAAAAAATTAAAAAAAAAAAAACCGTAAAATCAAGGCTTTTATACTATGCAAATTTGTCAATTTTATAGCATCTTAGTAAGAAAGAAAAAAATAAAATGTACCAAATTTTAAGAAAATAGAGAAAAAGAAAGAGCCTGCTTTGTAAAATTATCACAACTCTTTGACCAATTTTAATTGTTTAATTTTAATTTTATGTTTTATTTTCCTTTTCAAACGATGTTTTCTCTCGCTCGGAGCTTCTTGGAAATGCATTGTCGTTCATTGTGTTTTGACTACGTTCTTCATGGAGTTTTTGTTTCGCCACCTTTTTTAATGAGGGGCGTCAAAAACCGAAAGTCGAATCTCTCTCGGGCATCTTTCAAGTGCCCGGTTTATAGAGAGATTCCTGTCGTTTCGACACATTCTTCGCCATTATTGCTTTTATATCATTTTCCTATTAAGAAGCGAAAAAATGAGCGAGATTTTATAAAGCAACGTTTGAATTTTTTTATTTTTTCATAGTTTTGTCTAACTTATAAAAGAGTTTTGGTGATTGTGGCAGCAGAAAAAAAAAGAAAAAAAAAAAAAAAGAAAAGAAAAGAAAGCTGTAATTTAACAATTTCATTTTATAAAAAAAAATTAAATTGCATAAAATGGCAAATTTGGAACTTTTACTAAATTTTTAAAAATGAGGACTTAAAATTGGCTACCTGAACAACTTGACTTGACTTTAAAATACATTTTCTAATTTTTTTTTAAATACACAATATACAAGGGTATGGGAGTTATGAGATTAAAAAAAATACAATTTAAGAGTTCTATTTTTCTTTTGTCAAAAACTCTATTTGAATAATATTGTAAATCCTTTTTTCTCACATCCAAAATGATTGACTTAAAAAAAATTAATGTAATGGTTGATGTGCATTTTGCTTGGTTTTGTATTCTTTAGGGCAGTTAGAGATCGGCTTCCTAAAGTTGTCAAATTGGTAAGTTTTGAATTAAAAAATGTATGAAATCTTGGATTAATCACTGAATAAAGGATGGTATGGTTCTTCCGCCGCCGATTCTTTTCGATGTCGGCGATGAGGATGTGAGCAATCTTCCGACTTCAAAGCCGAGCTACATGTGCGATCCTGGAAATGGGATGAACGTCGCCAAAATGTTTTTGGAACAGTACTACCAAATATACGACAGCGACGACCGTTCAAGGCTTCTTGAAGCCTATCATGATGACGCCACCTTTTCGCTGGACTGCGAAGTCACTCTTTCATCTCGTGGTAGTAAATCCGACCAGGATCTCTCAAATTACATACCGAACAGCAGAAACCTCTTCAGAATCCAGCACATCGAAAAACGTATCAGACAACTCAAAAAGGGAAAATAAACATCGTCGAACAACTTAAGAATCTTCCCAAAACTCAACATGACCCATCTTCATTTATGGTCGACCTCCTTTTATTTTCCGTAAGTAATTTCTTTTCTGTTTAAAACTGTTTTTTCAATTTTTCTTTTTTAGAATGAATTAATAAACCTGAGTGTTTGCGGATTATTTAAAGAACGAGACAGACCGAATGCTGGTATCAAATATTTTTCAAGAGTTTTTCTTCTGGTTCCTGTCGGTTCAGGTTTTTGTGTGACCAACGATCAAGTTTCGATTATCCCTGCGAGCGCAGAACAGCTCAAAGTAATTTTTTAAATTGAATTTTGGTTTTTATTAATTTCTTTTTAATAGAAAATTGCCAAAGCCAAGGAGGCTCAGGCAGCCCCGCAGCCTATTCCGGGATCTTCTGCGGTGCCTTTGTCAAACGAGATTGCCGCCAAGCAAGAGATGGTTATCAGACTTGCCGGACAAACTGGAATGAACTTAACTTGGTCAGAAAAGTAAGTATTTGTTTAAATTTTAACTTAAAATAATAAAATTTTTAGATGTCTGGCGGAGACCAACTGGAACTACGACCAGGCTCTCTTTGCGTTTACTCATCTCCAAAAAACTGGTTCAGTCCCTGCCGAAGCTTTCATTAAACAATAAGTTTTCAATTTTTCTCCTAACAATTTTAATTAAAAAAAGATGAAATTTAAATTTTTTTTGTATAAAGTTTTTTAAAAGTATTTTTAGTCAAATTGTAAATAAAGTTCGTTATTCATATTTTGGTGTACAATTTTAAAAGGGAAAATAATTGTGCAAATTTCCTCAGTTGAATAAAATCAAATTTTTGAGCGAATTTTTTATTTAATCTAGAAAGAAGTGACGGAACCTTCGTAGTTGGCATGGATGACTCCTCGGATTTCATCCAGCCTTCTGATGGTATTCAAAAATGCGTTTTCCTTGCTGATAAACTGCGAAGTTCTGAATCTTTCCCTGCTCACTCTTGCCTCTTTACGTTGTCTAATTTTCTCGACCCCTCCATTCTTCTCGATGACGTAATCAATAAATCCTATCTCACGGAGGAATTTCGGTTGATAACTTTCCGGATTTTCGACCAACCAGATGACAAACTTCTCCAAAATACTGCGAATACATGATTTAAAATCAAAAATCTAAATTTTAAGTTACTCTGATTCAAGGAGATTTTCAAAAAACGATTTTGTCGACAGTAAATCTTGAGGAATATTCTCAGCTTCTATCCACTCACGAATTGGATCTTGTTTTATCCTTCGTTTTCGTTTTAAACCTTGACTTAACATCATCATATTTTGATTCGGACGATCATAAGCGATCTTATCGAGCATAATCTGCCTATAAAGTTCCGCTCTAGTCGATTCCTGGAAAGAAAAAATACTTTTTGTTCGTTTTCAACTTCATTTTTTACAGATGGATTGTTTTTGACGATTTTATTTGGTATGTTTTGCCTTTGTTTGACGTTGATCATCATTGATTCAACGACCACATTGTCGGTGAATTTAAAACGGAACAAATCTGATATGTTTTCTACGGTTAAAACTGAACTATGGAGACCTTGATCCATCGCCCAGTCGCAAAGCTCTTCTGCAATCTAAAAAAAAATTGAAAGCGAAAAAACAAGAAAAGAAGTACTTTTTCAACGAGAGCTTCATCAGTATCAACGACATTAACCGGCTTTGATTTTTTCTTTTCTTTTACCCAATTCTGTCTTATTTCATCATCTGTTTTTGAGAGAAATTTTTTACACATTTTGTAGTCCCATTTTGATGGTTCGTTTCTTCGATTGATTGGGCTCTGGTGCTGTGGCGTGGACTATGAGGTCTACTGAAGATACGTCTGAAATGCTTTCCTCCTTTTCCTTTTCTTCACTCAGATTTGAAGTATCCACTGAACCATCTTCACCCCAAATATCCTCAGCTTCTTCATCGATTGACAGCGAATACTAAACCAAACTATTGATACAAAACTGGACCATAAAATATGGAAAAATTTGCCATTTTTGATTGATTTTGTTTTTATTCTTTAAAAAAAAGGGATTTTAGGGACTAAAATGTCTAAAAAAAATGTTATAAGGGCATTTCTTCGGGGGAAAATACGAGGAAGACCACAAAAAATGATGAAAAATGCCCACTGGACCAAAAGACTGGCAAAATCCCTTAAACCTTTCGAGACCGCGTCTGACGCCAGTAGCGCAGCACTTTTCCCCGACCGCTTCCAGCGCCCAGCAAAGCACAGAAAGCGACAAGTGATGCGATCATCAAATGTTCATTTCTTCCCCAACAGATTGCCAGTTTTTGCATGTCGCTAGCGCCACGGGAAGCGAAGGTATTAAATTTTTTAGAGAGCTTCCCGCTGGGCAACTTAAGTCGCCTGTGGTCTCCGAACGAAAAGCGCGAATGGCAACTATAGTCGCCTGCGGTCTCGAAAGGGTCAATCGAAAAACCTGCTTTGTAAAAAGATAATCACAGAAAATAGTTCGTTTTTCTTTTCCTCTTTTCTCATTTGGTCATAATCGTCAAAATAGCTCTCTTCCGACGATATCGTCCTAGTACTTTCTTCTTCAACGGACTCTTCTAGATCAAGCTCCAATTCAGGTTTAGGAACAATCGTTTCTTAAAAAGTTAAAGGAAATTGTTTTCCATATTTTGAGGACTTTACCAGCGGAAACAAAACTCCGCCCTCCTCTTGTGTAGTCGCCAAGGTTGTATCGCTCAACAACATTTTGGTCCAACTCGGACATCTCATGTAAACGTCGTGGGGCATTTAAGTATTGATGCTAATAAAAATTAATTTTAATTATTTCATTATTTAGAATACTTTAAGGAATTCTTGTTCTATTTTTTCTAAACGTTTTTTTCTTTGTTCACGAAGATGTGGAGTTGTCCTTTCATAAGGACTATGATTGACTAACAACGTCCACTTCATTTTTTGTATTAGATCCTACTTTCTAAACTATTTGGCTATAAACTAAACTCTCATATGGTAAATAAGAAGGGGTAAATAAACCGAATAAAAAAATGCTTTTTATTAACGGTTAAACATTTTTATAATAAAAAGATTTTGTAATTAAGAACTTTTATTTTTCTTCTGGTTTGTTAAAAACAAGGGTGAATCCGCATTTTCCGCAGTAATGCCGATCGGCCATGGCAGCCATGAAAACTCCAGCGCCGCAAACTTCGGATTCGCATTCCCTTCTGAGCCGGCTAATTTTACCGTTTTCGTCGACCTAAAATAAAATGTTAGACGAGAATTATATGTAATTTAAAAAACTTACTTTGTAGTACTTGAGAACGGCTAATTTGACCTTCTTCTTCTTGTGTTTGATCTTTTTCGGGGTGGAGTAATTCTTCTTCTTACGTTTTTTGGCACCTCCAGAAAGTCCGCAGGTCAAGTGGATCGTACTTTCTTTTTCGATACCATAGTCCGAAAGAAGAGCGCCGTCTTCGAGCTGTTTGCTTCCGAAAATGAGGCGCTGCTGATTAGCAGGAACTCCTTCAGAAAAACATTAAATTATTCGAAAAACATCTAATTTAACTTAATACCTTCGCGAAGAGCGATTTGATTTTTTAAATTGTCAATGGATTCGGACGCATTGACATCGAGGACAAGCGTCTCATTGGCTAAGTTGGTCAAGAAGATCTGCATTGTAGATCTTCGGTGTCACCAATCCTGAAAAATACAGATGGGATTATAAATCAAGATTTCCAGACATCTGTAACAGATGAAATAAAAATTAAGTTCCTTGGCTGTCGGTAGGGTTGATTCGATATGGCCTTCTTTCCAATATATCGGAAGGAAAATATCGGATGACCCGATATATCGGAAGGAAAATATCGGATGAACCGATAAATCGGAAGGTAAATATCGGATAAACCGATATACCGGAAGGAAAAATCGGATAAACCGATATATCAGGAGGAAAATATCGCAAATATCGGAAGGAAAATATCGCAAATATCGGATGAACCGATATATCGGAAGGAAAATATCGGATGAACCGATTTATCGGAAGGAAAAAGCGGATGAACCGATATATCGGAAGGAAAATATTGGATGAACCGATATATCGGAAGGAAAATATCGCATGAACCGATATATCGGAAGGAAAATATCGGCACAAATATCGGAAGGAAAATATCGATATTCCAACAACCCTATCTGTCGGGAAAGATCTTAACTTACCAACTCAGTTTAACCGATTAACCTCCTTGCTCATAAGTGGAGTAGAGGGAGTTAGGATTTCTAATAAATAAATGCAATGTCAAAAAATTTTTTTTTATTACAAATAAGATTACAAAATAAAATTAGACGAGAAGAACAGCGTTGATGACTCCATCATTTTCTGGGTTGTTGGTGACCTGAGCGTATTTACCCCAGACGACTTTACCAGCTTGCGTAACGAGACCGAGTTCGCTGACGTTAATTTCAATGACAGTTCCTTTAGTGATGACCCCTAGCGAAGTGTACATGGCGGAACTTGGATTTTTCTTTACGCCGATAATAGGGAGAAAAAAGGTCGCTTTTAATTCAGGATGTGTAACATGAGCTTTGTTAAATCTGAGCGCCATCGGACGTATAAACCGTTCAAATTTGGGCGGCTTACGGGTGAAACCTTCGCCGACATAACAGACTTTGGTGACCATCCGTTTCCAAGCTTTCCGTTTCGTCTTTCCAGATTTGATAACTTTAAAGACTTCAGAGTCTCCTTGCGCTCGAACTTTCGGTATAGGAACATCCCATTTTCCTGCTTTTTCCTTTCGTTTCTGTTTAATCATATTTGAAATAACTTTAGCCCTAGATTGAACATCACGATCCAAAAGATAGACTGGAAGCGCTCCTTCTTTGACGTTTTCTTCTTTCTTTTTAATCTGTTTTTCTTCATGCGCTCTGATTTTCTTCTTCATCTGTATCTTCTCGTTACGCCTTTCTTTATTGTACATTTTGGCTTTAAGACCACGGAGTTTACGCGCCTTTTCGGAGCGTTTATGCGGCTCACGAGCCTCCCTCTTTCTTTTCCTTTCTTCATAATCGAGCCTCCTTCCATGAAGCTTACGATGCCTCTCGATATACTCGTTCTGCGGCATGATGACCTAACAAAAAAATCTCAAATTAAAAAAAGCTGTTTAATTCAGCAGTTTTGATCACGGATGATAACATAAACACCATAATAATGAATCAACTTACCGTACTTTCCAAAAAATGTTTATCTTATCAAGCACTGAATGACCAAAACTGCCAAAAAAAGGGAAGCAAAGAGGAGATAGAAAAACTAAGGGACAGTTTTGATATTCAGTAAGTGGCAAGATATCAAGGGGTGAAGAATCCATTGTAAACTTTTAAATTCTTCTAGCATTTTCTGCTCCCTCCCTGGCTAGTAAATCAGAGTATTATTAGACAAAGAGAAAAGAAAATTTAAAAAATTTAGCGATACATTAGCAACAATACTCGACTGCAAGGATCTTCGCCATTTTGTAAAATTCAAAAAAGCCCTTAAAAATGTTAACTATGAAAGGAAGATTCTAAGAAATTTAGATAGTCCTAGGAGACTCAGGGGACGGACGGTCGGCACAACGGACAACTGAAGATCACCCCAATTACCCACTAGATGGGTCTATGAAGTCCTCCCCCCCCCCAAAAAAAAACAGGGTGTTACAATATTTTGCTTTTAAGTAGATAATCTAAACTACATATAATAGAACAGTAGGAACAAATTAAGTTTTAAAAACAAAAAAATTGGCAGCGTGGAACCGGGTTGTTTGAGGTTAAATTCTTTCACAATGTTAACGAACATAAAAAGCTTTTAAATTCCAAAAACTTATAACCAATAAAATTTAATAAAGTAATAATAAAATTTAAAACAATGGATTATTGAGAAGAATTAAGGTTTAGTACTTTCGGTGGAGACCATGTGCTCCCGGACAACGTGGGCTGTCAAAACAAAATAATTTCCTAAAAAACCACGAAATCGATGTATAAATATAGGAGTTTACGAAAAACTAATAAAATTAGACCCAAAATTAGCGTAATTCATCCCTAAGTTCAGTAATAACGTTTATTTACCTGATTAAGAACGAGCTAACAGCCGAAGAAACAACTTTCCAAAGGACTTCTCAATCTACAAAATGGTGGAACATAAATCACTGCATACTTGATCGTACAAATGAAACTTTCAAATTAATATATTTTTAAAAAATTGTTTATTAATAAAATAATATTTATTTATAGAGTTTGAATTTTGTTTAAAAATTAATATAATAATTTACTTGTAAAAGTGATTTTTTAGAAAATGTTATATGTTGGCAATCCTGACTTTCTCTTACGTCATAGAACTTATTTTTTTTATAAACTTATTGTTGTGGAAAGAACTCAATCGGAGTTGATCTCCGACGCGGATTAATCTTCGGCTTTTTTATTTATTACGAATATTAATTTTCAAATTCATTTTTCTGTCTCAAGACATGTCATTGATTCAATTTTTTTATTTTCTTGAAGTTGTTTTTTATTGATTCTAAATAATAGCTGTTTTGTTAATTTATTAATTATTTTTCATTAAGTTTTTTTTAAAAAACGTTATAAAATGTCGGCCCAAAATAAAGGAAGAGGTATTTTTGATTTGATTTTAATTTTTTAAATTATAATTTTTTTTTTCAGGACGTCCACCTAGAAGTAAACCAAGTTGTCATTGGTGCTCAGAATCTAAAGTTTCTCTGAAGTATATTTTGCCGACTCAATATGGCAAAAAGGAGTTTTGCTCTGCTACATGTCTTTCTGAATTTCGAAAAGGATATCCAAAGGTGATTGTTCTAAAATTGCTCTCTTTCTTATTGGTTCAAAAATTTAAAAGTTGTAAAGTTTAACTTTACTCTTATACTCTTATGGGGACTCAATAGTTAAGGAGGGTTTTTTACTTTTACTTACTGCATGGTGTTACAACTTATATAGTATTATAGCTTTGTTCCAACCGCAGTTTGAAACTATTGGAGCATGAGCAGAAGGATTTGGACGTCAAAATTGACATCGTTCATATCGTTTGTCTGACAAATCTGAAGTCCAAATCCTTCTGCGCATCCTCCAATAGTTTCAAACTACGGTTGGAACAAATACTTATGTAAGTTCAGTGCTGCCAAAATGTTCTATCTGGCGCCAATATTTAGTCTAAAAAGTCACAATTTTGGGCCTTGGGAGTAGGGACACGATATCGGAAGCAAAGTATCGATACCCGGTATCGTAAAAGTATCGGAACAGTTTTATCGATGCCACTATGCCAGTATCGTATCGGGCCAAAAGTATCGATACTTTTAAGTATCGGTATCGCCGGTATCGGCAACTTTTCCGCCGAAATTCAAATAAGTTTTTTCAAAATCTCTTTTTTTCCAAAACAGTTTAATCGAAACCAGCATCATATCGCTATCGGACCTTAAGTATTGATACTCTTAAGTATCGGTATCGTCAACTTTGGACCTAAAGTATTGATACTTTTAAGTATCGGTATCGTTAACTTTCCCGCCGAAATTCAAATAAGATTTTAAGTTTATAGAGTTTAACTGCCAACTGGACTAGAGAGTGGGAGTGGTGTGGATCCCGGGGTGGGGAAGGCAAAAGCTGCAAAGCAAAGTCTTCCTGATGGCAGTGTTGCAAGACGTCTGATCATTTAAAAATGTTTAAAAAAAACAGTACCGATACTTTTTACCGATACTGCGTAAAAAGTATCGAGGTCAAAATCGGTGGTATCGGAAACAAAAGTATCGATACTTCGATAGTATCGAGGTATCGTTCGTGTCCCTACTTGGGAGAGATCGTTCTCCTGAAGGTAGTTTTTGTCAAATAACTTGAAAACTATGAGGTTTAGCTCATATAATATTGAATACAAAAATAATCTACATTAAATTTCTGACATAATCTTGCTAAAGTTAACGGTTTAGGAGTTAACAATTTTTTCGGATATATGGTATAGTTTAATAAAATCTTTAGTTTTTTTAGAAGCTCCACTCAACTCGGCCAATGACTTGGGTCCTCCCCCCCCTTAATGGCCAATGGCTTAAATTCTATACTATTCAACTGGGCCAAAAACTCTTCTCAAACTTTGCTGAAATGTCTTCATTTTAATAGCAGTAGTAATGACTGTTTAGCTGACGTTTAAAATCTGTTTAGCTTACCATTTAACATTTAACAAAATCTTGAGTTTTTTTAAGAAGCTCCACCCAACTTTTTTAAGAAGCTCCACCCAACTCGGCCAATGACTTGGGTCCTCCCCCCCCCCCCCCTAATGGCCAATGGCTTAAATTCTATACTATTCAACTGGGCCAAAAACTCTTCTCAAACTTTGCTGAAATGTCTTCATTTTAATAGCAGTAGCAATGACTGTTTAGCTGACGTTTAAAATCTGTTTAGCTTACCATTTAACGACTGCTTGGATGCCAATCTGACGGTTAAGCTAAAGATTTAACGGTTGTCTAGCTGAAGATTCAACGACTGTTTAACTGACGATTAGCGGACTGTTTAGCTAACGATTAAGCGACTGTAAATGGCCCTTTTTTCCCCCCTAATTGGAATACTAACTAGATTTATGTGATGAAGATCAGGCAATCTTGTTTTACCTACTTAATTAACTATTAATGATGAATATTTTATTTTTTAGTGTGCTTGTGCTCAATGTGATAACGTGATAAAAAGTTCTCCGATAAAATACGAAAGCGGCGACTCCTCTCCAAACCTAAATTTTTGTTCTAAGTCATGTCTAGATTCCTATAAACTGAAAAATAATGTTAAAAAAGAAGGTAATAGATAAAATAAGAGTTTTATTTATTAATTATTTAATTAGAGTTGCCAGAAGAGGTTAAACAGGAAACGTCTCCTGCTCAGTCGCCAACTCCGACTGCGTCAAACTCTAGTCCAGCGACGACTCCGACTCAACCGCCATCTTCAACGACAGCGCCATTTCCTCTCGTCCCTTTTCAGACTTTCGACTGGGATGCATATCTCAAAGAAACAGAAAGCGTCGTCGCTCCTAATGAATGCTTTCAACAAGTAAAATTGAAAATTTTTAAAAACAATTAAAAATAAAATTTTTTAGAGTGATGTTCCTCCTCGTAATGACTTTAAAATAGGGATGAAGCTGGAAGCTTTAGATCCTAGAAATTTAACTTCAACTTGTATTGCATCTGTGGTAGGCGTCTTAGGACCAAGACTTCGGCTTAGACTTGATGGCAGCGACAACAAAAACGATTTCTGGAGACTCGTCGACTCAAACGAAATCCACCCTATCGGATACTGCGAAAAACATGGCGGAATGCTTCAACCTCCTCTTGGTAACATCATTTTATGCTTTATCATAAACTAATTAATTTTCAGGTTTTCGCATGAATGCTTCATCTTGGCCGATGTTTTTGCTTAAGACTCTCAACGGCGCTGAAATGGCGCCGGCGAAACTGTTCCAAAAAGAACCACCGATGCCGAAATGTAATTTATTCAAAGTAGGCATGAAACTTGAAGCGGTCGACAGGAAAAATCCTCAGCTTATTTGCGCAGCCACTGTTGGTAAGAATCCAGTTTTTCTATTTATTAAAATTAGTCTACTTTCTTATTATTAAAAAATTAATTGTTTAGGGGCTGAGAAAGGAGATCAGATCCACGTTACTTTCGATGGATGGAGAGGTGCTTTTGATTATTGGTGCAACTATAACTCCAGAGATATTTTCCCTGTTGGTTGGTGTGCTAAAAGTGGCCATCCTCTTCAACCACCTGGACAAAAAGGTTTTTTATTCATCAATTTTTGACCATTTTTAAAATATTGATTTTAGGCTCTTCTGGACAGAATAAGTTTAAAGCCAAGGTCTGCAGTTATCCAGCTACTCCCGGTGATCCTTCAACTGCAGTACCCACAACGCCAACTCCTAACTCGACATCGGATGTATCTTCGTCAACAAAACCTGCAATTACAGGTTTTAAATTTTTTATTTTATTATGTTTTATCATTTGTTTTTATAGTTAATATTTTTGCCAACATAACATGTTGGTGTGGCCCTTATTTGGACCCGAGGAAACTCGCCGAACTGCCGGGCCAGTTCGGCCCTGGGCCGATTAATAAAGTCACACGTGAATGTATACAGAATATCGTCGATTCTTCCTTAGATCAAAAACAAGTTTTCAACATGCTGCATGAAGGAAACGGAAAAATAATAATAACAGGTTCATATCGACAATGTTAGACATTTCTTAAAATTTTATTTTCAGCGAATTTCGAAAATAAATCGGCATCGCGGACACTTCAGCCGATAACAAAAGAGAGCGAAATGTGGTCAGTTTTAAACGTACTATGCGAAGAACTTCTTTGCTGCCCAAATTTTCTTTCTCCTTCGTCAAATTCGCAGTGTCAAAAGTGTTCTAACAGGAAAAAAGGTAATTATTGAATTTAAAAAAATAAATTTTGTTTTTATAAAGTTAATAGAAGTTGCAGAAAACCCAGTGGAGAGTACGGAAGAAAAGAAAAATGTTAAAAATGTCTCGGTGAACGGCACTAAACGGAGATGTTCTGCGGAAAGCTCTTCGGATACCGTACCAGAAATCAGACTTGTAAAACACCCCAGAAAAACTGTCCCAGGTAAATCAATTTTATTATTTAAATAATTTATTAATTTTTTTTTCAGTCGAATTAGAAGCTGCGACTTCTACGACTCCGACTGAATGTTCCTCAAAATTGGCCAACGATGTCAACGAATGGTCGACTGAAGATGTCATCTCTCACATTTCAGCGGTCGATCCGATTCTATCAGTCCACGCAGATCTTTTCCGACGACATGTAATTTGTATTTAAAATAATAATTTGTTGTTTAATTTTTTTTATAGGAAATCGACGGAAAAGCTCTTTTGCTGCTCAACAGCGATATGATGATGAAATATATGGGTTTAAAACTTGGCCCTGCTCTCAAAATTTGTAACCTTATCAACAAAATTAAAGGAGGGAGACGGCATACGATTACGTGACCTGTAAATAAACCACGTTTTTAGATTTTAACCCTTTAAGAAACGTCAAATTCTAGAACAGTTACCAAAATTGTTTCTGTTTTCACCAAATCCTCTCCTCTAAATAAATTTTCAAATAATATCGCTATTTTTTATTTTCTTACTATAGAATTTTGTTTAAATAATTTTTTTAAAATTTTTTTATTGTGTTAAATGAAATTTTTTTATGTTTTGTTCGCTGAAAATCTTAAAAATGTAATTTTTAAGTAATTCTTTTGTAAAGACTATTGATTAGATTCTATGGTGTCTTTCATCAAGTTTAAAATATTAAATTTTTTAGTTTAGAATTTAATTTTTGAACTTGACGACTTTTGCCTGATTGATCCGAATTTTTTTTTTCTTCCATGTAGATCTTTGTCGATGTAAAGTTGAAAATTTACTGGATGTTATTAAAGTAATTTTATCTTATAATGAGTTTTTACTTCCTTAAAGAAGTTATTGTGATACCCTCCATGTCGGGTTTTTGGGGAAGGGTCTTACAGACCCCGGCGGGTCAATTCGACCATTGGTCCGATTTTCACCAAATTTTCATACAAATTTCTTTGCCGGTGAAGAAGAATGTTACGAGGGCGATTTTTGAATTTCGAAAAAAAATTTTCAACCTAAAAACTCGTTAATTTGCTATGGGCAAACCGTTGCATTGGTCAAATTTTCTCCAAGAGGGGTTGATAGCAAAAACCCCATTAGTCAATAAATTCAAATTTTCAGGAACGTCAAAAAACCATCCTGAGTTGTAGGGTTTTGGCATTGTCACCTTATTTTTCTGTGCACAGTGGAGTCCGACTGGTGGGGTTTTTCATACAATTGATTATGTCAAAATGTGTGGAATGACTGGAATGCCACAAGCAACACGATGGTGGCTTTAACTCATTTTTCGATTTCTGTGACTAATGGGGTTTTTGCTATCAACCCCTCAATTACTCCTTACCTTATATTTTTAAAGAATTTTTGGTGTAAAAAAATTGCCACTTTTCAATTATTGTTTTTTTTTTAGTAGGGAGAAATTTCATTCTTCTACCCATTACGAGAGGCACATCCGGCCAAAGAGGCCATTATTTCTACCTCGACAATTGGAAAAATTTTCGAAAAAAAGAACTTAGAAAATTTTTCCAAAAAAAATGGGCTCATTTAAAAAAGAAAACCCGAAAAATTTTTCGAAAAAAAACCAAGAAAATCAGAAAATTTTTGGAAAAAACTTGAAACTCGGAAAATTAAAAAAAAAATCTATAGAAAATTTTTGGAAAAAAAAACAAAACTCGGAAAATTTTTCAAAAATACCTAAACTTAGAAAAATTTTCGAAAAAACTAACTTGGAAAATTCTCCTTTATACTTTCCCTCCGTTATACTTCCCACTCCATTATACTTCCCCCTCCTATATTGTTACTTCTCTTTAAGGAAGTTTTCGTTGGAAGCTCTTCAAACCAGTACTTTTATTATATCAAAGAGATCACTTCAAGGGAGGGGGCTTGAATCATCCTGGAGGTAGTAAAGAATATAGACAATAATATAAGATAAAAATTTATTACAATTTTTTCTTTGATAAAAATTTTAAAGCTAATTCTTCTTTATCTTGTAAACTTAAATCATTTTCTTCATCTTCATCTGAACTTAAAGGTCGCTTCTTTCCTCTTCTGAAAACGAATAAAAATTTAAAAACCAAAAAATTAAAATATTTTTACCTTTCTTCATAATCGCTATCTTCTTCACTTTCTTGGTTTTCATCACTATCTTGGATATCATCGCTTTCTTGGTTTTCATCACTGTCATCTCCAGATTCGTTTTTGCTTTGATTGTAAACTTTGTCAGGATCTGGCAGCCAGGAAACGTCAGGCTCGGAGCCGCTGTCGGAATCTCCAAGATAGACTTCAGTTTCTTCAGCTTTTCTCGGCGCATTTTCAGCCTTTTCTTCTCCTTTAAGGCTTTCCTTTTAGCCTTCGCTTTCTCCTTAAATAGCTTCCTGTCCCATTTATCTTCTTCTTTAAGAACCTACAATTTTAATAGTAAAAATATTTTTTTTATAAATTCATTTTCAAATATAAAATATATACTTTTTTAGCTTCTTCTATGTCTAAACCGTCGCCAGTCATTTCATAATTTTTGCCCACATCTGTCACTTTTTGCTTCGCCTTGTCTATCATTGCCTACAAACCAAATAAAAAATGAAACCAAAAATAAATAAATTTACCTCTCCTTCTTCAGAAAATACAATTTTTTTATTTGGTAAAATATTCTTTTTAAGCATTCTTTTTACTAATTTGGCTTTAGTTATAATTTTGTTTTTTGAAAATTCTATCTCTTGAGTAGATAAAGGTTCATTTAGTTCTTCCAACTCGTGGTTTTTACGTTTCATCGTTAAAACGTCTTCGTTGTCGCTGTCGCTGAAAAAATTGTACTCCGCTTCTTCCTTTTTCTCTTTCTCTCCGCTTTCCTCTTTTCCTCCCATTTGCTTCTGTTTATTTTTTTCAGCTTTTTCTATAAATCTAATTCTTGGAGAAACGACAAGACCAAGGGAGCTAAAAAATTTTTAGTTAAGAATATAAAGAATATAAGAATATAAGAATCTTAAGAATATAATTTATATAATAAATTATATAAAAAATATAATTTTTTTTTACCGAGCGAATTTATTTGTGTCGATTTCTTTAATATTAAAAACTGATTTGTCTTTCATTAAATAAACAGATTTGGCATAAGCGACAAATGCTCTTTGAGCGGATTCTTTTAATTTTAAATCTTTCGCCAGAAACGCTTCCATTTTCGCCTGCGGAGAAACTATCTGTTGAGGGTTCACTCTGGAATTCAAATTATATTTTGGAAAGATTTTATTTTTATTTTTACTTTATTTCAGTAATTGGGATTCTGTTTGATTCAAGCTTAGGTAGGAACGCTTTTTCTGAATGATTTAAAATCAATAAAGATTCGCCTCCTTTGAAAAATCTTGCGGTCCTTCCAGATCGGTGGATGTAAGTTTCAACGTCTTCAGGGCAGTCGGCATGTACGACCCAATGTACTTCTGGGAAATCTAAAAAAAATATGGTGGATACTTTTTCTTTCCTATCGAAAACTTTAGACTAATTCGCCTGTTTCCAAAAAAAGCAGCTGAAATTTTCAATAAGTTCCCTTTTGAGGAACTTAAAAATTACCTAATCCTCTGGAAGCTAAATCTGTGGCAAAAAGTACGGCATGTTGTTTCCTACAAAACGACTCATAAACTTCCATTCTTTTGTGTTGTTTCATTTTCCCCGTCAGCGCAAACAACGTGTTGTATGGTCTCAAATGACATGTTATATCAAATACAAATTTTGCCTGAAAAATTTTTTAGAAAAAAAAAGTTTATGAAAAACTTACTTGATTACAAGTTGCAAAAAAGATGATAATTTTATGTTTTGGGTGAGATTTAATAAAAGACCAGAGGATCGAAAATTTTTCATGTTGCTCACACAGCATGTAGCTTTGAGTGAGCCCTTCTGGAGTTTTAAACTTTTCGTGCTCGTGGACAGATATAAATTTCGGATCCACCAAACTCAATCTAGCTAAATCCTTTACTTTTCTGAAATGTAATTTTTAGGATTAATAAGCAAAATGTATTTAAATACTTTGTTTGAGTAGCAGAAAATAATAATGTTAAGCGTTCCTTGGGGAAATTATCGATGATTGCGTTCATTTCTCGTTCGAAACCCATGTCAAGGCATCTGTCTGCTTCATCAAGGACTAAAATCTAAAAGAAAAAACAAATTTTTTCAAAGGGATATTTTCTGGAAGAGGGTAAATTTAGAAGAACAGACCTGAAGGCCGTAAAATGGGAGCTTCTTGGTCGAAAGATTCAGAAAAACACAAAAATCCCATAAGTTTTTGGCCAAAAAACCAGGAAAACATCCAAAACTGGGAATTTTGGTCAAAAAAACCATAAAACTTCCAAAAAACTGACAAAATTGGAGGTAAAAAACCGAAATTGTAAAAAGAGAAGCACAAGAAGAGGGTAAATTTAGATGAATAGACCTGAGGGGCGTAAAATGGGAGCTTCTAGGCCGAAAGATTCAGGAAAACACAAAAATCCCATAAGTTTTGTGGCCAAAAAACCAGAAAAACATCCAAAACTGGGAATTTTTTGGTCAAAAAAACCAAAAAACTTCCAAAAAACTGACAAAATTGGACGTAAAAAACCGAAATTGTACAAAAGAGAAGCACAAGAAGAAGGGAATTTAGAGGAATAGACCTGAGGGGCGTAAAATGGGAGCTTCTAGGCCGAAAGATTCAGAAAAACACAAAAATCCCATAAGTTTTGTGGCCAAAAACTAGAAAAACATCCAAAACTGGAAGTTTTTTGGTCAAAAAAACCACAAAACTTCCAAAAAACTGACAAAATTGGAGGTAAAAACCGAAATTGTACAAAAGAGAAGCACAAGAAGAGGGTAAGTTTAGAGGAATAGACCTGAAGGCCGTAAAATGGGAGCTTCTTGGCCGAAAGATTCAGAAAAACACCCAATAATCCCATAAATGGAAGTTTTGTGGCCAAAAAACCAGAAAAACATCCAAAACTGGGAATTTTTTGGTAAAAAAACCCACAAAACTTCCAAAAAACTGACAAAATTAGAGGTAAAAAACCGAAATTGTACAAAAGAGCAGCACAAGAAGAGGGTAAATTTAGAGGACTAGACCTGAAGGCCGTAAAATGGGAGCTTCTTGGCCGAAAGATTCAGAAAAACACAAAAATTCCATAAGTTTTGTGGCCAAAAAACCAGAAAAACATCCAAAACTGGGAATTTTTTGGTCAGACAAATCACAAAACTTCCAAAAATGGAAATTGTACAAAAAAGAAGCAAAAAGGTCGTGAATATCAGCAAAAAAAAGTTTAACATAATAGGTTCAGAAATTCACGCCCAAACGAATTGTTGATTTCTAGGCGATTATCTTTATTTATACAGATTTTCGGCCAACGTCGACAGTTCCAGATAAAAAGAAAAACAAACCTGCAAACGACTGCAGTCCATCAGAGGATTGACGTCCATATGCTGCAGTAATCGACCAGGCGTACATATAATAATATTGACCAGATGCATCCTTTCTTTTTCATATGAAACATCTTTCCCACCTAGAAAGAGAAAAAAAACCAATGCCACATGAAATTAAATTTTATTACCTATGATTAAGCCGGCAGAAAAATCATGATATTTTCCAACTTTGACCAATGTTTGATAAATCTGCATCGCTAATTCTCGTGTCGGGGTCATTATTATTGCTCCGATTCCGTCTAGTTTGGTCCATTGTTTACGATAGAGGACCTCCAATACCTTAAATAAAATTTAATGAAAAAAATACAAAAAGAGAAATAAATTTACTGGGATTAAAAAGGCTAAAGTTTTTCCGCTTCCAGTTTTCGCTGCGCCTAGAACATCGAGTTCCTGAAGAGCGACGATGATACTTTCTTTCTGAATTTTAGTCGGGATGGTATATCCTGCATCTGAGAGTCCATTTCTGGTAAGTCGCGTTAAAGGAATATCGTCAAATGTGTTTATTTCAGAAGGGTCAACCTGAAAACTGTTTAATCTTCTGATATTTGAAAGAGAGGTACTTACTTCTTTACATTTCTTGAGGATTTCTTCTAATTCTTTTTTCTCCTCTTCTTTTTTTCTGGCTTTCTCAGCTTTGAAGTCACTTTTTTGCTTCTTCGATGGTTTAAATCTCTTCATTTTTGCACGTGTGTTTTGTTTTGATAGGTGTAACCTCGATAAGGTTACTGAAATAAGGAAGGTTTGATTAAAATGGAGGTCGATCCATCAGTTTTATGACGTAAGGCATGGAACTCGTTAAAATTTTCTTTCTGCTTTATTATCTACAAAATTAGATCTCTGCAGGGAGTGCTCCGCAGGGGTAAAAAAGTAATGGTTTGAAGAGCTTCCAACGAAAACTTTTAAAGATAAGTAACTACATATATAGGAGGGAGAAGTATATGGGAGGGGAAGTATATGGGAGGGGAAGTATAACAGAGGGAGAAGTATAACGGAAGGGGAAGTATAAAGGAACGAAAGTACAACGAAGGGAGGAAAATTATAAGGAAGGGGGAAGTTTTTTTATGTTTTTTTGAAAAATTTTCAGTTTTTTTTTTGAAAAATTTTCTGAGTTTTTTTGGAAAAATTTTCCAAGTTTTTTTTTCCTAAAATTTTGCCGTTTTTTTTGGAAAAATTTTCTAAGCTCTTTTTTTCGAAAATTTTTGTAAGTGTCAAGGTAGAAATAATGGGCTCTTTGGCCTAGGGATGTGCCTCTCGTAATGGGTAGAAGTATGAAATTTCTCCCTACTAAAAAAAAATTAATTAAAAAGTGGCAATTTTTTTACTCCAAAAGGTGGTTTTTACACCAAAATATAAGGAGTTCTTGGTGAAAATTGGACCAACGGTTCGGCCGCAGCGAATTTTTTAAAATTTCAAACATATCTCCGCCATTTTTTCGAAATTGAAAAATCGCCCTTGTTACATTCTTCTTCACCGGCTAAAGAAATTTGTGTGCAAATCAGATGAAAACTGTGGCCGTAAAGAAGTTATAACTCCTTAATCTAAATTTGAGGAAAAATAATGAGCAGCACAATAACAGATATAAAATTTATTAAAACTTAAGACAATAATATATTAGTCATTATGAAACATTTTATAAGTGGGCGAAAGCGTTGATGGTGAAAGTGAGGTATAAAGACGTTTTTTCTCCGTTGGATATGGACTAACATGTTCCCTTTTATGATATCTCATTTCGATCACTTTTTCAAAAAAGCGGCTAGTTTTACTGCTGAACTACTTCCTGGTGCTAGCGATCTAGGATCCATGGTGTCCTATAAACCAATAGAAATTAAGGTTCAGAAGAAAGACCTAACATACCAAATTTATTTTATCAGCGCCCCATTCTTGGGCGACATCGAGGCCCGGTTTACCATGTATTCGGCTTTCTCCAGCCAAGTCTAATTTTGTTCCTATCACAATGACAGGTAGCTGGAAAAAAGAAATAGAAACTTTTTTCCTGCAGTAATAATTTATTACCATACTGTTTGATCCTACAAACTGCTCAGTGTCGTAGTCATCATATCCTTTGTATTTTGGCGAATCTTTATTCATAACTTCAGAAATCCAATGTTTTAAGTTCTGCTGAGATTTTCTATTTGTGAGGTCATGAACAAGAATGATACCTAAATGATAGTTTTAAAAATTAATAATGAAAGAAACTAGGAAGTACCATTGACGCCATTGTAAAAGGTGCTTCTTGATTTCCTATGATTGCTGCTACCACCGACGTCCCATAATTCGACAAAATAAGTCTTCTGATTCTGCGTACCTTCGCGGAATTCATGAAGTTTAACTTCGACAGAACAGCCGACTGTCCATGAAGGCTTAAAAATTGGCTCGTTATGAGCAATCAGGTGTGTCAATGAAGATTTTCCGACTCCTAAAAGTAGATTTAAATGGATCCTTGAATAAAAATGATGTTACCTGAATCACCTAAAACAAGAACTTTTACTTTTTCTATCGCTGCCATATAGTAAAAATTCAAAAATTAAAATGTTGACATTTAGATAAGAAATAACAGTCTTAGGAAGGTTCTGAATGAGCTATGCAGAACCATCAATGTGTGATGGCTGAACATTACGTCACTAGCCGGTATTGGCTGGAAACTTCGATGGATTCTGTGGATCATCATCAATTCACCGCTTTTACAGCCCCTCAACCGATAGAACTAATGAAATTTCGAATTTGTCTTTTCATTTTTTGCCGAAGAAACCCAAGTGCGAAGTAGCGCCTCAAGCCTCGATCAAAGTTTATATAAAAAGAAAAGTGAAAAAATTCCGATCATATTTTAACCCCAATAGCTGTAAATATAGAACTATTACGCTGGCACACCTTGAGGTTTGGCTCATGTTTCTACAACAAGAGATTGGAAAATAGCTGACAAGTTAATGATCTAGACTATGAAATCTATTTCCAAATAGATTTTACCACGAAGGTCTAGGCTCTGAATATTTTCAGGAAATCAATCTAGGAAGAAAAAAAAAATTTATAAATTAAAAATATATTTTTTAATAATTAGGTCATAATATACACATTGTTAAGAATTAGAAAAAAAGGTTAAACATTCGAAAAAGGAATGTTAAAGGCTACACTGGGAACTGAGATGTTACATAAGGTACCGACAATGTACAGTATTTACGATTTTAATGTTTATTGCGTCTGTATTCCGCAAGATAGTTGATTTTCCGATCAAATAATAAACCAATAATAGAGGAAGAAATGACTGTGATAACGGGTATCTCAAGACGCGTTTCGGCTTAAAAAGCCTCGTCAGGTGAGCTATTCCCTCTATCTCTGTGAACATCTCCGTGAGCTTTAGTGGATACAGCGGGAAACTGGAAACAACAGTCTCCCTAAAGCTCACCGCCGCCACCGTTCTCCAAGAGATAGAGCCACTCACCCTGTGGATACCCGTTATCACAGTCATTTCTTCCTCTATTATTGGTTTATTAAATGTACAGTATTTTAGTTCCTAGTGAGCATATAAATACAATAGGGCAATAAATATATAGGAAGTGTCTTGGCTTATGTACATGTTTGGAATGATAAACTTCGAGCCCATACCCGATGTCTGTAAAGTTTCTCAGGTTCATTGGACTCTGGATTCTTCGAAAATTAGTTGGTTCCGATATATCGATCTGTGTAGTTTGCCGTATTTTGGTACATGGATTCGTACAAATCAGGTATGATGCCTTTGGCTCCTTTGTTGTAGACCATTTTGACAGTCGAAGTCCCATTGAGTTTTTCTTCATATTCGATAAGCTGAGAGAAGAAGCTGTTGTTGGGCCGAATGCAGTGCCTTTTTGAATGTACGTGCCAGTAAGCTTCGAAAAGAGAAATCCGTTTGGATTTCATGAGATAGGCGATGCATAGAGATGCCGACCTGCTGACACCCGCGACGCAATGGACGAGAGTCACTCCTCCTTCATCTCTCACCTAAAAATTCCAGAGGTTATAAATTAAAATCCATTCATAACTTAATTGGCTCGTAGCCGAGATGCTCCATACCTGACTTATGATGTCGGAGACCAAGTCGAATTTTTCACCGAGGTTGCTACTTAAAGTGTCACGGACGTCAAACATATAATGCCTCTGTACGTTATTCGGTAAAGGGACGGGCGGAAGTTCTGGGCAGACGGAGATGACACAAGTGACACCGTATTTCATCAACGTCTCATCTGTCACCATTGACGCTCCCACAGCAAAAGTCCCTGGTCAATTTCAGCCACTGAAAATCTAATTAAATACTAACATTATTACAAAATCTAAAGAGGCTAGACTGCTATTAAAGTTAAACTAGGAAATCGTCGCCCCGCCGACCAAAAGTTTAAGTTTGTCTAAAAGCAAAATGATATCCTTGAGTCTTTTGGGCAAACATAATAATAACGAATGACCTATATTTTTTTGATTCCAGAGCACCCTTTTTTAGAGAAATGATTGCATTAAAAACTTACATTTTTGAGGTTTGTTTTCATTTGATTCATCCAAAAGTAAAGCTTTGCACTTGTTGGTCTTTATGCCACTGTCATTGAGATTAACCATACCCATTTTGGTGGTTTTTCTGTATTCCCGAGGAAACGATCTGCACAGTTTGAGCGGCGGTGTTGTTCTGAAAGGGGGTTTCTACCTGGTGTGCTTTCCTCAGTAAACACTGTCACGTTAGTGGGAGTCTTTGCCAAGAATTCCGAAACGCATTCCAAGTGCTGCTTCAGAGCCAACGGTCTCCCTTCCACCCGAGTTTCCCGTGTGTTTTTCAACCCCTCCGTTCTCCCATATTTCAGGTGTATCCCTTTCAAAAAAACTTTTGATTTATTCAAGACGTTAATCAATTCAGACGCGGAAAATTCTTAATTCAAAGACTTCACGCGTGTTTTCAACGGGTTTAAAAACAGATTAGAGGTCGCAATAGCGTTCGACAGACGAAAATATTTACAAACTCTTTAAGAAAAATGTTTACTTGGCGATTTACATGAATGAAATGGGGGGAAAGGTGGATCTTTTATTGAGGTGCCGAGCTCCATGGAGCCCTGCCAAATGTCGAGAATGGAATGTGTGGAATTTATACCATATATTTTAGCCAAATATCCAGACTGTTCTATCTTTACTTTTATTACCTCTTTTTATCGATCTACATTTCTTCTCTAATTATCTTGTTGACGAAGGATTCATTACTTGGGCACTGTCGCTGGTTTTTTAAATTTACGGTCGTGTTGTAAGGTTGGTGCCAGTCCTTTTCTATAATGTTAGGTTAATCTTTTAATTGCTTATTTAAAAGACAGCTAAGGACATTTTAAACTCTTAAAGAGCCATAAAAAATCAGACGAGGTATAAAATTAGCTCAACTCGTACCTCTTGAGTTTGAAGGCGCTTTATCCCTCAAGACGTTGAAGTCTTGTTGGCTTAGTAGAACCTACGCCTGAATAGGTTGCTTTTGGGCCACAGAAACGCCCAAAACCGCTTAAAAAGATTTTGAAACTCCCGAACACCCAATAAAACGGATGTTTCTAAGCCAGAAAATCGAGTAAACGGCTCAAAACTTAAGAAATATGGTGGTAAGCGCTGTAAAACCTTTTGAAAGGGTGTTGAATGCTCAAAAACCCGATGAAACCGGTGTTCTACACCAAAAATGTAGAAAATGGCCCAAAACCTGGTAAAAAACATGTTGAACTCCCGAACACCCGATAAAAACGGATGTTTTTAAGCCAGAAAATCGAGTAAAACGGCTCAAAACTAAAAAATATGGTGGTAAGCGCTCTAAAACCTTTTGAAATAGGTGTTGAACGCTCAAAAACCCGATGAAACCGGTGTTTCTACACCAAAAAATAGGAAAAACGGCCCAAAACCTGGTAAAAAACATGTTGAAATCCCGAACACCCGATAAAACGGATGTTTTAAGCCAGAAAATCGAGTAAAACGGCTGAATCTAAAAAAAATGGTGGTAAGCGCTCTAAAACCTTTTGAAATAGGGTGTTGAATGCTCAAAAACCCAATAAACCGGTGTTTCTACACCAAAAAATGTAGGAAAAAGGCCCAAAACCTGGTAAAAAAACATGTTGAACTCCCGAACACCCGAAAAACGGATGTTTTTAAGCCAGAAAATCGAGTAAAATGGCTCAAAACTAAAAAATATGGTGGTAAGCACTCTAAAACCTTTTGAAATATGGTGTTGAATGCTCAAAAACCCGATGAAACCGGTGTTTCTACACCAAAAAATTGAAGGAAAACGGCCCAAAATCTGGTAAAAAACATGTTGAACTCCCGAACACCCGATATAACGGATGTTTCTAAGCCAGAAAATCGAGTAAAACGGCTCAAATCTAAAAAATATGGTGGTAAGTCCCCCCCCCCAAGTCAGTAAAACGGATGGGCAATTTAATGTGACAAAATGTTTATATTTAATTCATTAGTTGTTGGCAAATTCGATTAATATAACTCGACGCCAAATTAACAAAAATAGCCTTTCGTAAATAATAGTCGGGTGGATAAAGAAAAATAATATTTTGTTTACTTTACAAAACGTTCCCTGGTGTGTGGCCAAGGATCGTAGGTGAAGTTCACTTGTCAAATCTTATCTAAGAAGTTTTTTAAAATCGAGAAAAAAGTTTTTTTTGGCATCTCGATAACTTAAAATTCTGTCTTAAAATAAGTAGGGTAAAGGCCCTATAAAAAAAGGCCTAAAATAAAAAAAGAACTGTCGTAAAGAAAAGAACGATGTGGATGTGTTAAAAGAGAAATAAAACTTAAAGAAAAAATGGTTTCTTTCTCCCTATAATTTTGTAACGATAAAAATACTTTACTTTGAAAATACGTTTTTCAAAATGGTTGAGCCAAATAAACAAGGTATTGTCACTGTAACGCAGTATTTATTTTAGGTTTAAATATAATTTCGACATAAGTGCATTTTGCCAAAATTGAAAAACGTCGGTAAATGTAGCGTGAGGTGCAGGAGACGTTTGGCTACCGGACAGACGAAACAGGTAGTCGTCTTCTTTTATGAAAAACGACACGACGTCCGACTTTTTAAAATTTCTTAACGGTAGAAATTAATTAAAACGCTAGAACCTTTTATTTGTATCTGCAACGTCTTCAACTTGCTTGTTGTGACATATCTGATTTTTCAACGTCAACGCGTTCTTGATTAAAAACTATATTTTAAAAAAATTATTTTCTATTTAAATAAAACAGAGAATTTATTTAATAAAATACCGCCAGCTTATTTTTGTCCCGTGTTGCAATTTTCAATGTTGCTCTCGTTATCGGCGGCTTGACTCTTTTCGACTTGGCCCGTTTCGCCTCGCGCGGCTTAAATTAAACAACATTGGGGAAAATGAGCAAAAAAATGGAAGGAATGTGCACAATATCGGAATATTTTGGCAAGGGTTTTATGCAGGTCTAGGACAATCTGATTTAAACAAAATCGAGTTTTTTTGGAAATAGAAAGGATATAACCTTGGCCTCTTAAGTAACGAGAACCCTTGAGAATTCGGAGTCGTAAAAATCGTTGATCCTAGTCTAAAATTGCGTCTTCATAGAAGAAAACTGAGGGTTGACCTAATTAATTTTATTCTTGTACAAGGAGTTTTCTAAAAGTTTGAATATTTTTTTTTTTTTAAGGGAAAAGATGGTAACACTGTAAGTGTCTTCTTAAGGTGCTTCCTCTCTGCTGGCACTTCTCAAATTCCAGTCCTCTTTCGCCACTCACGCACCTTCACACATACCTGACTACCCTCAGTCACCGAAGAGTGCCCTCACCCCCTCTCACATAAGGGCGGCTGTACCCTTCTACACTTCACCTTCGCCTTCTCCTTCTTCATTCTACACACAGCGAAAAGAGCAAGTCTACGCACAGCGAGAGGATGCACCTTAAGAAGACACTTACAGTGTTACCCTTTTTTCCCTTAAACCAAAAAAATATTCCAATCCCAGACAAGTTAATTTTTATTAAAAAAAACGCTTTTGTGCATTTTTCTCAGATTTTTGACCGAAAAAAACCTTCCTACGTAGTGTAAAAAAATTCTTTGCTCCCGAAAAACCTACGAAAATCCAATATTAGGGGGTTTCTAGACTCTGAAGCCGAAGAGAATGTCGTAGGATGGGGGTTGGGGAAAACGAGAAAATCCGGAAGAACTTCGTTTCTTGAATTGAGCGTAGAGAATCCCCCAAAAAAGGTGTTAATTGGCGGAAAGACCAAAGAAAACGCCCTCTGAAGGTGTTTTATGAGAGAAAAACCGAGTAAAACGCCCGATAAAGCCGATTTTCTCAAACTAAAGACTCTAAAAAAACTCCCAAAAAGTATTTTTTCGGAGAAAAACCAAAGAAGACGCCTAAAATCCGATGAAAATGGGTCTTCTTGTTCAAAATAATATGAAAAAATAGGTAGATTTCGAAAAAAAAGAAATCTACCTAAAAGAATCTGAGTTTTTTTAAATTGTTCCCGTCCAAAAACGAAGTAAAACGCCAGAAAATCAAGTTTTCTAAGTTCAAATAGTCGGGAGGTTTTATTGCCGGAAAAATCTAGGAGTATGCTCAAAATTGGGTAAAATAGGGTTGTAGGAAAGTTAAAATATGCTGAAAAACCAGGTTTTTTCCGCCGAAAAAACACTAAGGCTGGAATATAGCGCAACTCCTATGTTTGGAAAGGAAGAAGGAATAGAAAGAACCACTGACAAAGTTGAGATCCGTATAGATCAATATTCGATTTGACCCTCCGGGGTCCCTAAAAACCCTACGTGGAGGGTATCACAATCAATTCTTTAAGGAAGTTAATGACGCTGTTTACGTAAAAGAAATAAAAGTTTATTTAAACAATCGCTTAAAGTAAAATTCTTTGTTGTGGTTGCTCATATTTTATAAGTAACTCGGTTGCTCTATTTTTTAAAATAAACAAAATGCGTCTAAAAGAACAGGTACAAAGACCCAAAATATAAAGGAATTCGGCGTCACCGGCTGTTCTTTATAAATAGATGAGATAAATAACCCCTTTTAATAATATCAAAATAAATTGCTTTTTTTTTTTAAAACGATCAACGAGCGATAACAAACGATTAAGAGACGTCAATGAAAAATTATGTTTACCTTTCGGTAATGAAGCGTTATGTTGAATGGTGGCGTTTCTAATTTAGATCTCCCGAAAAGAAAAGACCGTCTAGAGACGAGAGCGTTCTAAAAAAAGTCCCGATATTGTGAATAACGCCTCAAGAATGTGAAAACACAATTAAGGCCCGAGTTGCTTTCGTGTTTTACCGAGGCTAAATATACTATTTTGGACCTCCACCAAACGGACTGATAAGGGATAATATCATAATTCCTTTCATATGGATCTTCAACGCTTTACATTCTTAAGTCTTGTAAATTCAACAATAAAGATCCAAATTTATTTTCACACCCACCTCCCAACATTCTTTGCTGACATCTACTACAAGATTATTTTTCTCCAAAAAATTTAAGGAATTAATAAGGATTGGATTAATTAATTAATTTAGGATTAATTAATCTCACCGCCGCCACCGTTCTCCGAGAGATAGCCACTCACCACCTCATGTTGACAGGTTGATGTCATGGCACTACCTGTGCCCAGTGTGATAAAGGGAATAGCTCACCTGACGAGGCTTTTTAAGCCGAAACGCGTCGTGAGATACCCGTTATCACAGTCATTCTTCCTCCATTTTATTAGTAAAATCAAGATTTTTTTTCGCCATATTTTAGATGTATCTTTGAGTTTGAAATTTTGAAAATTCCGATTTACACAAATCGGTTAAGTATGATTCTTATATAAAACGAGGGAAAATTTAGTTCAAACTTCTGAAGGAAAAACTGGAATAAATCACGTTAAGGGGTTTTAATTTATGGACTACGAAGCTAATTATAGATTCAAACGAAATTGGAATTTAAGAGAAAAAGCAGATTCTCTGACGTACGTTTTGAAAATTTAAAGCCATATTTACCTTCATGCTCTACAAAAGAAAGCGATTAGAATTAATCAAAAGATGCATTCCGCCCAAAATTACACGTATTTTGGCAGCTCTTCATAGAAGGTGCACTCGCCATAATACTTAGTGTCCGACGTCCACCTCGCTAATTTCATCGTGATTTAAATTCGTCGTACAAAGTCGCCGGGGAACGTTCTCCCCTAAATGAATTGCGGAGAGGTGAACGTAAATTGGAGGTTCCCATTTTTAGAACGGGAATGGGGGAAATTTCAAGGAGTCACTTCATTTTGGGTTCAAACAATCCCTATTTTTGCAATAAAAATAATCAAATCTTAAGTTTAAAAACGCCGTTCCTAGATATAAAATGATATAAATGAACTTAAAGATTAATTTTGAAAAAAGCCAATGAGGGAGAGGGAATGAAAAAAGCTGATATTCCACGACTGGTTTCGGCCAAATATACCTCATCAGGTGGACTTAAAAACATGAATCATTAGGTCAAAGCCCTTCTAATCCCTTGTTTTTCAAGTGAAGAAAATTTCCTTCTAGAACATTCTAAAATAGGAAGATAAAAAAATATTTTAAAACGTTTACTTTTTCCTTCTCCTATCATAGGTGAAAGGGTTTCTCCCTTTATAGTATGTAAAGAGCTCGATTTCCTTTCGGTAATTCATTCTCTTGTACAAATGTAAAATGGAACATCTTCATTTCCTTCCTTACTTCTTCAGAAAAATTGCTTCCGCGCGTTCTTTCTTAGATTTTTTGTAAGTATTCATTCTCATTTTTAAAAACCTTTTTGCCAACGTAATTTTTTTTGTTAGGAAAGAACTTTTTATCGGAAAGGTTGTTGTAGGAGAGACTGAAGACCTGCGGCCGCGACAGCGCGTATACCTTCCGTACACCATGAAGAGGATGACCTTGGAAGAAATCAACGCCCCGCACCGAATTCGTCCCGTTACCACACCTATTATCGCCAAATAAAATGCCCCCAAATGGACAGAAAGTCTACCGCATGACGCACTACGTACGATACGTCACAGAAGTCTATGACAGTGAAGGCCCAGCAGCCATTTTTAACAGAAACGATTTTTCGACATCATGCAAACCAGTCAAAATTATACTATTTATCAAATGTACATAAACATCTATAGTAGATTTTAAAAAATCGATTTTTTTTTTTTGTAATTTTGTTTTAATTTACCTTACACTTTATGAAACTAAAAAAATGATTGATTTTGGTAGCCTACACGTATATCGAGTTTCAAGGAACTAAATTGCTTAAAATCAATGAAATATGAGCACTTTGATTTATAGTAGGTTATTAATTTTTTCGAATTTCCCATAAAAGTAATAAACACGAGATTATTCTTGTATAAAAGAGCCAAACTTGGATTCTTTTTTTCATAGTCTTTTTGTTGAGTTTAAATAACATTGAATCATGGTGGTTCAAATTTACTTCTTTTTATAATCTATTTTCTTCAAGGTAGGAAAAAAAATGTTTATAAAAAAGTATGCATAAAAATAATTTATTTTTTTAAGTCATGGGAGTTCCTTGGATAAAAATTGTGCACAAGTCCCGAATGTGTTAGAATCGGTAAGGAAATTAAAAAAAAAAATTTTTCACTTTTTTATTGCTTACAGCTTCGGCAATGTTGTACAACATGAACGCGTCGCAAAATCCTTGCGACGACTTTTACAATTTTGCTTGCGGCAACTTTAAATTCGAGATCCTCACGATTTCAGTTCTATATTGGGAAATGGGTGGTACTTCAAGAAAGTCTTTAAAAAGAAAAGCGCAAGGTAAAAATTAAAGTCTTTATTGATAAAATTATTTATTTTGCGACAGAATTTGTGACAAAACCTGATGTTAAAAATGAACCTGAATTTATAAAGGAAATGAAAGCCTTTTACCGCTCTTGCTTGAAATTTAGTAAGTTAAAGATTATCTCTTTTTCAATAACCAAAATTTTTTTGAAAATAGAGGGGATGAGCATAGAAGTACTTTTGAAATTATTTAACCTCGTTGGACTTCCTAAAAATCCTTTCACTCATCCATTAGACGAAGAAAAAATAGCAGAAATTCTAATAAGATCTGCAAAATATTTAAATGTCAATTCATTTTTCAAATTAACTAAAGAAATTGACATTTTTGTATTGTCACCTCCTCTTTTTGATGAGGTGGAAGAGGTTAAAAACGTTTCAGAATTTTATAACAGTGTCGGAAACTATTGGAATAAATGAGAATTAATTGAAGAGAGAATTTCTCAAATGAACGCAATGATTGAACCATTAAAAAGGTACTTGTAAAATAAAAAAATATTATTGCACATAAAATTTTATAGTTCACCACAGCTAACGTTAGCAAAACTGAAGAAGATGGTGAAATAATTTCGTTGGAAGAATTCCAAAAATTATTGGATAGCGCGACAAAATTAAATAAATCTAAGGTAAAGTTGATCATTTTAACTTCCTTAAGAAGTTATTGTGATACCCTCCACGTCGGGTTCGTGGGGAGGGGTCTTTTAGACGCCTTAGGGTAAATTCGAATATGGATCTACACCGATCTCAACTTTGTCTGTGATTCCGGCCGGCCGTAGCATTTTTCCGGAACACTTTAAGGCCTCAGTTTTCATCCGATTTTCACCAAATTTTCACACAAATTCTTTAGCCGGTGAAGAAGAATGTAACGAGGGCGATTTTTCAAATTCGAAAAATGGCGGAGAATGTCTGTTTGAAATTTTAAAAATTCGCTGCGGCCGAACCGTTAATCCGATTTTCACCAAATTTTCACGAATTACTCCTTATATTTTTTAAGAATTTTGGTGTAAAAAAATTGCCACTTTCTAATTATTAATTTTTTAGTACGGAGAAATTTCATAATTCTACCCATTACGAGAGGCATCCCTAGGCCAAAGAGCCCAATATTTCTACCTTGACACTTAAAAAAATTTTCGAAAAAAAAGCGCAAAAAAGAAAAACCCGGAAAATTTTTGGACAAAAAAAACTTAGAAAATTTTTCGAAAGAAAAATTAAAACTTCCCCTTCCTTATTCTTCCCCTCCTTTAAACTTCCCCTCTGTTATACTTCCCCCTCCGTTACGTACCTACGTTATACTTCCCCCTCCTATAGACTTCCTCTTCCCATATACTTCCCCTCCTATATTGTTACTTCTCTTTAAGGAAGTTTTCGTTGGAAGCTCTTCAACCAGTACTTTAGGTCGTTTTTATGTTTTGTAGATCGATGTGCTATCTTCTCCTTCGATGTCTTTCCCTCCGGACAAAATTTAAAATCAAGCGCAAAAGTTACTTTTCGTCTATGTCAAAATTTTTCGACGAAAGCAACCATGAAGACATTGGTAAATTGCGATATTATGATTTTCTTATAATAAATTTTTTAGGCATAAATATGGATGTTGGCGTTGAAAAATCTTCAGCATCTTTTTGAAAAAGAGAAATTTCGAGCTATCTCAGCAGAATCGAGAAAAGTAAGTAACGTTCCGTATAATTTTTCAACAACAAAAGGATAGGTACCTTCGAAAATCAACAAATCTTTCGGTATAGCTTGGGATGACTCTTTTACTAGGCTTTCTAAGGGAGGAACTAATTTTGTCACAAAAGATGCTTTTGATTATGCCAATGCAGTTACGGCCGTTTTTTAATATTTTCTTTCAGAATTGATTTCTGTTCCGGAGAAGTTATTGAAAAAATGGATTTCTCAGCAGCGCATTTTATGGTTGACCAATTAAAAGAAGAAAGTGTTAAAAAAGTAAAATTTATTGTATTTTTTCAAGTGAAACTCAAAGAAAATTTTAGATTGAAAATATGGCTGAAATTATAAGAAAAAAGTTAATAAAAAAAACGTCGAGGATTCACAGTGGATGGAAGAGGAAACTAAAAAATCCTATAAAAGTTACATAGAAAAAATCGAATCCGTATCGCATTTCGTGAACAGATGAGAAATGTGGAAGTCATGAATAAGTTTTATGACGACAGGAGTCGCAAATGTTTGGGAAACGACGGTTTTAAAGTTGATGAAGACGATTATCTTTCAAACTCATTAACCTTGCAATTAATTAAGTCTATTTGCCTTCGTTAGAGTGAGTACCTATTCAATTCATGAAATTTTAATTATAATACTATTTAGACCAAATAGTAATAATTTAAATCAAATAATTTAGACTAAATCAACTTGATGTAAATGCTGCTTTCCTCGGTTTTACAGAACCACCGTACATTCGTAAGTTTCTTTTATTATTTTTTCCTCTTAGTAATTATTAATTGATAACAATAATTTTTAAATATTTTAGATATATCCGGGATTAATTCAATTTCCGTGGTACAACGTAGGGATGGCCAATCTTGAATATGGAGCTTTGGGCTCCATTATTGGGCATGAATTTCGCATAGTCTGCACGCTCAATGTAAAACCACGACTATTATTTTTTTTTGTATTTGCATTTCTTTTTGAAGATGAGTATGGCTTGATGTCAGGAAAAACTATTGAAAATTTCAAAAACATTACATCCTGCTTAATATCTCAGTATAGCAATTACAATTTGTCGACGACAGACAAAAAGGTAACAAAGGCAATTTAATTTTGTTTAATTATTTTTATTTCTTTAAGAATAATGGTAGCTATACAATAAATGACGATATAGCGGATAATTCGGGACTGAAAATATCTTATGAAGCTTACAAAGAAAATGTAAAAATATCGTCTCTACTCCCAGGGCTTGAAAGTACTCAGACGATCAGTTATTCTTCCTTTCACACGCAAACGTAAACTTTAATTTTTTTTTCTATTTCTTATTTTATTTTAGACATATTGCGGAGAGATGCGTGAGTTTTCTCAATCTGATCATAGCCCGAATGAAGCTCGAACTCAAGTTGTAATGAAAAATTAAGCCTTTCTCCGACGCGTGGAACTGCCCTAAAGATTCTAAAATGAATCAGGTCAAAAATGTCAAATTTGGTATTGAAAAATTGTTATAAACTTATCGCGATATGGAAAGAAAGAAAAAAATATATTGCATTGCTATATTGTAATGAAACCGATAATAATTAATAATAAATTTAAAATCACATGACTTTATGTTATTTTGGTTGGATACCCCATGGTTTCCGGAGACTAAGCAGGTCAAATCAAATATACCGATGGTTCCGCTTCTATTAAAGCGACATACCCGATGGTTCCCGTGTTTATTTTGTAACGCAGGTATCAATGAAGGGATATAGAGCATATTTCATACCAAGTTCCTTTAAAACAACAATCAGCGACGTAACTAGGAACAGATTTTCTTAAATTTTATTAGTCTCAAAATGGCATTAGAAACAGTCATTTTCAACAAACCAAAATGGTGACTAAAATTCATCACTAAACAGAATACCGTCGACCGCGACACCGATTGAACGCTTACCAACGCCTGCCTTGCATGTTCAAGCTTGTCGGAAATGGGGGAGGGAGGGAAACTTTGCAATTTTTTCGTAAAAAAATCATCTATTTTTCTCGTTTATTGCTAATAATAATTATTTAATAATGAATTCCAGCCCTTCAATCCGAAAATCTCTAATTTTGAAATTGAACGGAACAAAAATATGGTCTGTATTTTTGGGAATTGGAATCTTTTCCAACATTTCAAACCCAACACCACAAAATGTGTTAATAAGAACACAATCGGGGCCAACAATTAAAACTTTATACTCTTTTAGAAAGTTACCGTCGCTCCAGATAAGCCTTTTGGATTATTGCTTATTTGAGAAAAACTGTTTTGGTGAGTCAGACTAGGGTAGCAGGTACTTTTCCGTAGACCAAATAGGTCAATGCCCTTTTTTCCCTAGTTTTCACGCGAAAAAAATTTATTCCTGAACTTTCTATGAAAAAACAAGTTTTTTATTTAAAATAAACTCAATGGAACTATACAGGGTGGTCCATATTACCAAAAATTAGGTTCAATTGCAACATAAACTCTGTGTATGGCAGATTTCGCGAAAAGGCTGCAGTATAAAATTAATTCTAGAGAAAATATGAACGAAATTTGCCAGATACCGCACCTCGAGGGTATCACAATAACTTTTTTTTGAGAAAGTTAAAAATTAGGTGCGTATCACAATCATGGAGCCTAAAATTTCAAAGTTTTCTTCCTCTCACTTCAGTTTTTCCAGTCGACCTTTTTTTTTTTACCTGGCTTTTCTGACAAATAGGGGCTCGATTTCCTTTCTCTAATCATTTTTGTGTCCTACTCGGAAGTGAAAACGTCTTCTCAGTTTACCATCAATTTCTTGAAAAATCTTCTACATCAAAATGCGCTGCTTAATTGATTCTTGTAAGTGATTTTTTTAAAAATATTTTTCAATTTTGAATGTTTTAAAAAACAAATGTCCCTACTTTTCTGACACTGCATTTTTCATGTCTCTTCTTCTTAAAATTCTTTCTCTAATCTAAATTTTGTTTCTTGTTTTAGGAAAGAACTTTTCTATGGAAAAATTATTCAAGGAGAGATAGATGAGAGCCAACAAAAAGCGGTATATATCCCGTACATGGTGAAGAGGTTGACCAACGCCCAATTCTACCGTCCTACCGGACTTCGCCCAGTTTACCACACCTATCATCGCCTTATAAGATGCCAAAATGGACTTAAAACTACCGCACGACGCATTATTACGGTTCGAAAGAGACTTGGATTCCAACGTATCAACTACTTTTCATTAATCGCATTGCCATCTAGTCAAATTTTATCATTGTAAATAACCGACAGACTAAATTTTAATAAATTAATTTAATTTTTATTTGTTTTTTACCACATGTACTTCCTCAAAAGTTTCAAGGTAGCGCATTAAACAAAACTTTAGACGGACATTTCTCCGCCATTTTCTCGTTTTTTAAAAATCTCTAGAAATGATAAAGATTATTATGAAAAGAATATTCTGCGAAAATTTGGTGAAAATCGAATGAAAATTGCTGCCGTGAAGCCGCCGGAGAAACGACGGGGGGGGGGCAGAGTCTGGAAAGACCACTTTCCCGAGACATGGAGAGTGTTATTATTCGGGCTCTATCCAACTGCGCCGAAAAAAGGCCAACTGCGCCGGGACTCCAAGGGTACCCCTAATCCGCTGTCATTACCGATACCAACTGCCGCATACCAACTGCGCCGAAATTATTTATTTTGGGGAAAACGAAACATAAGCACCTTTCATCCGGCCTTAATGATTAAAAATGGAAAAAAAATGACTGTACCTAAGGAATCTAGGAACGAGGTAGCGTAGGATGCGCTCGTAAGATACCTCTAGGAGGTTAATTTTTTCCTCTCGCGAGGATGCGCTCGTTAGATACCTCTGGGGGTTAATTTTTTCCTCTCGCGAGGATGCGCTCGTTAGATACCTCTAAAGTGTTAAGTTTCTTCCTCTCGCGAGGTTGCGCTCGTTAGATACCTCTATTGTTTATTCATTTTGTTCGGCGCAGTTGGTCATAGGCTTAGAGCCCAAGAGATTAACTGATAGGACTCCGGCGCAGTTGGCAATAATGGGAGACTAAACCTATGTCATAATTACTGACAAAACTATTGTAAATTGGTTAATTATCCTTTAAAATATATAAAACGTTTTTTTATTTTAAAAAAAACCAACCAGTTTAAAGAAATTCAATTTTAAAAAATTGGTTCCACGGAAAAAGTGATAGGGAGGGAAACCATCGGTAGTGACGTCACAGCTTACAAACCCTTCGGAAGGCTCCATGCGTTCCGTATTAACTTTTGAGAGTTATGAGTGTGTGATTGTTAATTAATTATTTTTTTATTTCCATCGTCTATTTTTTACATAGATTATGGTAGAGAAACCTTACTTGTTGTGAATTTTATATTTTTTGAGACCTTTTGGTTAAATCCTTAATAATTCCGCATTTAACGTTGGAGTTCTATCTTTTCCAATTCACCTGAATCTTCTAATGATTCTTCTATTATTTCTTGATTCTTTCTAGCGTTTGAGCAGGACCTCCCATATTAATTTTTGATCGAACAAATCAAAAGGCACTGCTCACTCATGGTGGCTGGTGCGAAATTGCGGAATGCCCTTCTCTGCCTGCCCGGTCTGCCACATGCCGCGATGAATCTATCACTATCAAACCTCGCCAATCTTTCCCCTGAAATATCACTACTCTTTTTCCTCTTTTCAAACTCTTATCTCTCCACGGACCTTCCTCCAAGAATCTCTCTCTTCCTGTTATAATTTCCCTCCTCACCCTCTCTTCACCGGAGACTGACCCACAAGAAATTATTGGAAAGTTTCATTTATTATCATTTATATATAAAAGTTATAGATCTTTTTATTTTAATCAGGTTTTTAACAGGCAACCAAAATTTATGATATAATAAGCCGAAAAAAAAATGTGTGAATGTGTACAATTTAATCAGATGTTTCACTCTTACCTTAAATTTATTATGAGAATAATAAGTATGATAATATGCTATTTTTAAAAAAAAAACTTAACATTAAAGTGATCCTCACACAAAAACTGATGATTTAATGCTTATGTCAGATTATTCCGATGCCTCGAAGCCATGCCCGGCGTCTTTTTACACTTTTGGGGAGAGAAAAAATAATTTTTTTGGAATTTCAAGGAGTGTTTTTACAAAAAAAAACTATGCAATAAGTATACGGAGCCATTAAAATCAACTGGTGAAGCTTTAAATGAAAATACACACGTTTTCAAAGAAAAATAATCGCTATCAGATACTCTCCCGCGTGGAGTTTATAAGCTGTGACGTCACTCGTAGATAATCTCTCGATAGAGATGGCTCTCAATGGCTCGAACCTCGTTTCTAATCAAAATTTCCCCACTCTCATTTTCAACCGGGAATATCTCGGAAAATACTGAACCGATTTTCACGAAATTTTCACCGTTGTTCTCATTTATTATGTACTTTAAAAAAAAAAAAAAAAACTACAGGATGGTACACATTAGTGTTAGGTTCAATTGCAACATAATCTGGGCTGTGTATGGCAGAATTCGCGAAAAGGCTGTGTTATAAATTAATTTTAGAGAAAATAAGAACGAAATTTTCCAGATACTGTACCTCGAGGGTATCACAATAACTTTTTTTTTTTGAGAAAGTTAAAAATTAGGTGCGTATCACAATCATGGAGCCTAAAATTTCAAAGTTTTCTTCCTCCCACCCCTTCAGTTTTTCCAGTCGACCTTTTTTTTTTACCTGGCTTTTCTGACAAAAGGGGCTCGATTTCCTTTCTCTAATCATTTTTGTGTCCTACTCGGAAGTGCCAACGTCTTCTCAGTTTACCATCAATTTTTTGGAAAATCTTCTACATCAAAATGCGCTGCTTAATTGATTTCTTGTAAGTGATTTTTTAAAAATATTTTTTCAATTATTTTTGAATGTTTTAAAAAACAAATGTCCCTATTTTTCTGACACTGCATTTTTCATGTCTTCTTCTTAAAATTCTTTCTCTAATCTAAATTTTGTTTTTTGTTTTTAGGAAAGAACTTTTCTATGGAAAAATTATTCAAGGAGAGATAGATGAGAGCCAACAAAGAGCCGTATATATCCCGTACATGGTGAAGAGGTTGACCAACGCCCAATTCTACCGTCCTACCGGACTTCGCCCAGTTTACCACACCTATCATCGCCTTATAAGATGCCAAAATGGACTTAAGACCTACCGCACGACGCATTTGTTACGGTTCGAAAGAGACTTGGATTCCAACGTATCAACTACTTTTCAAGATTATTAATCGCATTGCCAACTAGTCAAATTTTATCATTGTAAATAACCGACAGACTAAATTTTAATAAATTAATTTAATTTTTATTTGTTTTTTACCATATGTACTTCCTCAAAAGTTTCAAGGTAGCGCACTAAACAAAACTTTAGACGGACATTTCTCCGCCATTTTCTCGTTTTTTAAAAATCTCTAGAAATGTTAAAGATTACTATGAAAAGAATATTCTGCGAAAATTTGGTGAAAATCGAAAAAATTGCTGCCGTGAAGCAGCGGGAGAAACGACGGGGAGGACAGAGTCTGGAAAGACCACTTTCCCGAGACATGGAGGGTGTTACTATATCTTCTCTTTGAGGAAGTTAAAGTATTGGTTTGAAGAGCTTCCAACGAAAACTTCCTTAAAGAGAAGTAACAATATAGGAGGGGAAAGTATAACGGGGGAAGTATAACGGAGGGGAAGTATATTGGAGGGGAAGTATAACAGAGGGGTAAGTATAAGGGAACGAAAGTATAACGAAGAGAGGGAAAGTATATGGGAGGGGAAGTATAACAGGGGGAAGTATATAGGAGGGGACGTAAAACGGAGGGGGAAGTATATGGGAGGGGAAAAGTATAACGGAGGGGGGAGTTGTTTTTTTTTTTTTTCGAAAAATTTTATAATTTTTTTTTTAATTTTCCGAGTTTTTTTTTGGAAAAATTTTCCGGGATTTTTTTTTTTTTTTTTTTGAAAAATTGTTGCAAGATTTTTTTTCGAAAATTTTTTAAGTGTCAAGGTAGAAATAATGAGCTCTTTGGCCTAGGGATGTGCCTCTCGTAATGCGTAGAAATGAAATTTCTCCCTACAAAAAAATAAAATAAAATAAAATAAAAAATAATAATAAAAAGTTGCAATTTTTTACATCATAAATTCTTAAAATATAAGGAGTAATTGGTAAAAATTTGGTGAAAATCGGACCAACGGTTCGGCCGCAGCAAATTTTTTTAAATTTCAAACAGCCATATCTCCGCCATTTTTTTCGAAAATCGCCCTCGTTACATTCTTCTTCACCGGCTAAGAATTTTGGGTGAAAATTCGGTGAAAATCGGATGAAAACTGTGGCCGTAAAGTGTTCCGGAAAAAAATGCTACGGCCGGACGGACGGCCGGAACCACAGACAAAGTTGAGATCGGTAAAGATCAATATTCGTTTTGACCCTCGGGGTCCGGAAGCCCCTTCCCCAAAAACCCGACGTGGAGGTATCACAATAACTTCTTTAAGGAAGTTAAAGTCAGAGAAAGCGGGCACAATTATTTTGTAGGGAAAAATTTGAGGAATTTTTACGTCTGCGAGAAAATAATTAATTCAGGTGTGTTATCACATGTTTAAAAATACCTTAAAAATTTTTTTATAACACACAATGGTTCGACTTTAAAATCTCAAAAGCCACTTTGGTTTTTCGTCTCTTGTGCAATGGTGAAATCGAAGCAAAACAAGCGCCTCTTTGAGCCGTTTCATTTGCCGTCTTGTCACTTTCCGATGGTTCAACCGTAAGAATAAAGGGGACGGATTCGACGAGAACGATCCGACACGTCAAGGCCAAGGCGATCTCATCCCGGAAGTCCTTCTCTCCATCAAAGAAGAAGCCCTCGAAAATTCAGAAACCGGGAAAATCTCGTGCAAGAGTCAAGACGAAATATTCTATCAGCCGGTCATAAAAAGGAAGGAATATTTCGAAAAATGTTTTCCCACTATTCAAAAACAGAAAGAAACCCAAGAGAAAGCTCAAAGCCTCCAAAACGTCGCAGAAAAAAGAAGAAAAAGAAACGTGCGAAGAAGACTCTCAGGTGAGCTTTTCATCGCCAAATTTATCCAAAGAGGTTCAAAATTTACCATCGACCAGCAAAGTACATGAACTTTATAATGCAGAATCCGTCACACCATACGAATCTCAAGTCTTTGAAATCGAATCACAGTCTAAAGACGATGCGCAATATTCAAAAATCGAAGAGCATAATTTGTTTATTCATTCCTCCATGATAATCGATGGTATACAAAAAATAAGCACATTTTCTGAAGAGGAAGTCGTTGCTAATTGGTGTAAAGACAGGTCGTTGGTTTCCATAGAGGAATCCATGGTTGCCAACTGCTGCAGTGGGCCAAATTCAGTGAAGACTGAAGATCTTGAGTTTGAAA
Source organism: Orius insidiosus (assembly GCA_014119065.1). Lineage (NCBI taxonomy): Eukaryota > Metazoa > Arthropoda > Insecta > Hemiptera > Anthocoridae > Orius > Orius insidiosus. Next base: position 191,309 of record JACGAQ010000196.1, on the reverse strand, counting down.
ATGCGGCTCCTGGAATCTCCAACTGTATAGAAGAAGACTATTTGGCTTACGGCGAAAGTGATTATGAACTTGAATATGAGCAAACTTCTCCTGAGTTCAAACAAGAAAACCATTTAGCTTTCGGAGATTCAATACAAAATGATATCGAAGAAAATAGCGAAAACGAAGAAAATTATCTCGATTATAGTTATGAAGGCTTTGAAAACACACAGCAGGAAGAGAACAAGCAGCTTCCACAGGATGAACAGATTTTACATTTGATGAGCCTGAATTGCAGAATGAGGTTTTCGAGCCACAAATCGAAATACGAGTTTATGATTAGACGCTTGAGCAGAGCGGAGATGGACTTCATTATGATTTACAGGATGGATATTTGGTCCTTCCCTCTGAGCAGGAAAGAGGCGATTACGACGACGTCGAACAGTATTTCGTGTACGACATGAGCGAATACGATCGCCCAAATACTGTGGTCATACCGCCGGAGATTTTTTGTCCGAACGGCATCAATTTTGGGTACGACTGTATCTCCTCGGTGCCCATCGCAGTCATCGAAAATGAAACGGTTTTACCTCTTGAAGATCCCGCATACGAAACGGAAACCTACGAGGTTATCCAAGACGTCATTCAAGAAATCCTTGATAAAATGGACGCGTTAGTTTATACAGAAAACGAATTTTTGTACATCGGGACCACAGAGGAAGAAGAAAATCGGTTCGAATATGAAAATAATTTTCCAGAAAATGAAAACCGTCTTGATTTTGAAGACGTGGAAAAACCCGAATCTTCGGAAAACCAGACGAAAAACGACATCCCCGAAGAGGAGCCAAATCGAAAAAAACTCGAAAACGAAGGAATAGAAGAAAGAAGAAAAAACTGTGATGAAAATTCCGAAAATGCTCAAAGGAAAAATTCGCCATCTGAAAGCTCTTCGACGGACAAACTTTCAGTCGGGAGCGCAACCAGTACAAGAGTGGAGTCTCCTGATGGTGACCAACCAACTGAACAGCCAAGCAAGAAAAAGAAAACGAGGAAAACGAAAGTAATCCATTTTGTGTTTTTTTGACGCCTAGTATTTCGAAATAAAAAATGTCCTTAATTTTATAATTTTTATTCTTATACTCCCTAAAACTGCTTGACCCTCCAAATTCCACCTGTATGGTGTCAAAAAATACGCAGAAACTTGCTAAAATTGGGCCATTTTTTAGCAGAACAGAATTGTTAATAAAATTCCACTAATTTGTGGATATCTGATTTTTTCTGCCTCGACCCTTCAGAACATCTCGTGGGAAAAGGGGAGATTTCACCGTAGTGCCATGGCAAAACTTTTTAATACTTAACATATTTAATTATAAATATTTTAATTTTTTCCACCATGATGTACGGCTTTGTTTTAAGTTTAGAACAGCAATAAATCCAATTAAAAATTCAACTCGGAAAACAAGGGCATCCCGAAAGCAATTATTATAAAAAAACACGTAAAACGGTTAATTTCAAACGTCGCCCGTGTACCTTTCAGGAGCGGGGCCAGAATTAATAATTTTCCCATGTCCCTTCAGAGATGCAACTGAGGAATTCAAATAAAACTCTTCTCCCATTATTTATTTAAGATGATGGCCGATTTTCTTTGAGGAAATAATTTTCGACCGCCCGCCCTCCGCTGGGTTTTTTTTTCTCTTAATGTCTTGGCAGCATTTTTGAGAGTCGATAAATTCGATTTAATGTTCCAAGACAAAAGATGACGGAGGTCCACTCTTGTTTTCAGAAAATTAAATCCCCACCTAAAATCTTCTTTGATTCTCGCCTTTTCATTAACAACTGGGAATGAACTGTTTTCAAGATAGGTGGTCCAACGAAAAAATTAGCGCTCACGTTATAACCTTCCAAAGCTAAGAAAATTGAAAAATAGTCATTTTTGATTGGCTGTATTAATGCGATTTGATCGCAACCTGTTGGCTGGTTAAAGAAATAAACATCACAAATCCTTTCAATACATAATTTTCCTTTGGGTAGGGTTGTTGCGATACTTCTTACATCGCAAATATCGATATTTTCCTTCCGATATTTGTACCGATAATTTCCTTCCGGTGTATCGGTTCATCCAATATTTCCTTCCGATATATCGTTCATCCGACATTTTCCTTCCGATATATCTGTTCATCCGACATTTTCCTTCCGATATATCGGTTCATCCGATTTTCCTTCCGATATATCTGTTCATCCAATATTTTCCTTTTGATATCGGTTCATCCGATATTTTCCTTCCGATATATCGGTTCCGATATTTTCCTTCTGATATATCGGTTCATCCGATATTCTTTCCGATATATCGGTTCATCCGATATTTTCCTTCCGATATATCGGTTCATCCGATATTTTCTTCCGATATATCGGTTCATCCGATTTCCTTCTGATATATCGGTTCATCCGATATTTTCTTCCGATATCGGTTCATCCGAATTTTCCCTCCGATATTTTATCCAATACGATATTTTCGTATCGGATAAAATATCGGAAGAAGGCCATATCGAATCAACCCTACCTTTGGGAATGTTCTTAATTGGTGAAATCTTTCCTCAAAATTGTGATTTCGAAAAAAGCTTTTGGCATTTTCATAGTAAACAAAGAAAGATTGTGTGAAAATGGGATGGAATTTGTGGTCGTCCCAGAAAAACTGGCAGAGGAGCACAAATCTGTTATACTCTACAGGTTCTGGAAGACCGTATCCTGAAGACCGTATATACAGGGTGCCACAATAACTTCTCTTCGACGAAGTAAAAATTATGAATTTTGAAAAGGAGACAAAATTGACAAAATGGTATAGATTTTTTATAAGTTTTATTAAAAACACATAAAAGATATTTTTTTTCTTTTGCAAATATGGAAGCGCACTATCATAATTTTCACAAATACAGCATCAACAGAGCTGATAGAAGAAAAAAAAGTTCTTTTTTCATAAATGCGCTCTCACAATAATTTTCACATCTTTATCAACAATTTTTTTTATACAAATACCGGACTAAAGGTTCATAAAAAAGAAACCCAAAATATTTTAAACTGCAATGAGATTTTTGTCCAAAACATATTTTAAGTACGAATTTCCTTTAGGAACATTATTGTCTATGTAGTTGGCAGTCTCAAGGTAAAAATTGACAGAAAAATAATAATAAAATTGTGATTTTTTTATATGCAGAAATAAGCACAAGCATACACGTCATAATTAACAATGAAATTAAAAAGATCTTATTTACAACTGCACCAACTATACAAGTCAGAATGAAGCACTGAAACTTACATACTAGTTTAAGTAAAATGTTAAAACACCTTAAAAAGAAGTACATTTATGAAAATATATTAGACGACGAAGTTGTATCACAATAGACGAAATAAAAAAAAATCTTTGGAATTTTTTCAGTGCTGTACACAGTCCGGAAAAAAACATTTATGTGGGTATTTACATTTAAAAGAATTTTAAAAATATTACGGTCCCTTATTTTTTTTTAATTACGGTTGTCCGAGGGAAAATTTTAGTCTTTCACTTTTGATATTTTATAAACACACACGAATTTAAAAAAAAATCGATGATATAATACGTAATAAGGCGACCACAATAGTGGTTTTTGTTTTATTTTTTGGTAAATTTATAAGAAATTTTTTACACAGCGGAGTCTTTTCCGACGAAACTTGTCTTCGATATAGACTTCTTTACGTCGTATTCAATTGAAGTGTCACGTTTGTACCTGCAAAACAAAAATATTGTTAAAACCCCAGAAATTTTTAATTCTTTTGAATTTTAGAAATTAAGAAAAACAAAAAGAGGAAAAAATAAGTAAATATTAAAATATTATATAAATAGAAAAATTATTACGTTTCGGTTCCATCGATTCTGATTTTTCCATCTCGGTTTCCGTTGTTGAGTAGTTCCTTTGCTTCACTGAAAATAAAACAAAAAAAATTTGTGAAATAAAAAAAAATTAAAAATGTATCTCAAATTGTGTCCACACAAAGCACTTTTCCAATATTCTGGGCCGTTCTGATTAAAAACATCAGACAGACCAATTTGAGAAGCCTAAAAGCCGAAACCTACATGCCAAGCCGGAAAAAAAAAAAAAAAAAGAAGAAAAGGAAAAAAACAAATCACACGACAACATCTAAGAAAAGGTTTTTCTTGGGGCCTTACAATACAAAATTCATATCCGGAAGAGGGACTTTCACCGTGTCGTTTCCTGAATTTCCTGGGCTACCACTCTCATTTGACGAAGTATCTTTATTACTGCAATAGGGCAAAGGGAATCTCCAACTATAAAGGCTGAAATTATTTTAACCACGATTTACCCTCACGAATATAAAGAAAAAATAATTCGATATAAAGAGATCCCTGAGCACCACAGTAATATCAAGTCCAACAAATAGAGAGCATCCCAGAAAAAATGCCTTAAGGCAGATATTTCTGAGAAGCTCTCTTGTTTTTTAAGAATCTCTCTAAAATACAAAAAAATTACCTGCTTAGCTTGGCATCTTCTTCTCTGTTCTTTCGGTTACCTTTTTTACCACACATAAGTCGTAAAATACCTAAAACAATTTTATAGAATTTCAATTTGATCTTAAATTAAAAATTTACCAGTATCATTAACGAAGAAGCAGGATATGTCGACGATTACGAGAATGATAAATAAAGAAGCGACGACGACCGCTATCAACATCGTACTCGAAAGATGGGTATCGTTATTATGATATTTCATCGGGTCGCTTCCTGTAACAAAAAAAAAAAATTAAATATCAATAAAATTTGATCCACCCCATCCACCGTTAATTTGCGAGTGAAGTTGGCGATGCTGATTAGTCGGTGATTTTGGGTGCTCCCTAGACGTCGCCCATCTTTAATACAAAAATTACATGCTGTGCTTCTTTATCTCCTTTATATTTTTTTGTCTGTCAATACAATTTTTTTTATATAAAAATATAATTTCTACTTATTTACATTTTTTTCTAATGTAGGGCATTGATTATTATAAAATATTAGAAGGGAAAAAAAATAAACCGATCCAGAAATCCGAAACCAAAAGATAATCAATGCTTTACAAACTCCTAATTTCTATTTTCTTTAATTCTATTTGAGTGCTGTGAATTTTACATTTTGGTCTATAAACCTAACAAGGCAATCCGTTTTGGATATTAGTTAAGCCATCATGCTGTATTTTAAATGACTGTGTTCAAGCGTAAAGGCAAGCTAAAGCAGAAAGCAGTGTCGTTAGAAAGTGTCCACTACCGACTAAAAATGATGCTTTTTTTTTGTTTTTTTTTATATTTACCATTTCAATGATGTTTGATGATGCCTGAAGAATCTATTTTAATTAAAATAAAAGGTTTTCCCCCTTTTGATAAAAAATTTTCAATAAAAAAAGTATATTTTAAAAATTATATCTTGTTTTTACATTTAAAATGTTTTATTTTACAAATTCACTTAATAACTACTTTTGTACAGCTAGCTTAAGTAACAAACTTGGAAAAAAAAATGCAAGCCAAACTGTAAAAAAGATAAAAAAAATTTAAAAACACAAAATTCTTCATTGTACAAAAAACAAACGGATTACCTGTTAGAGATCTATTCTTATAAATTATTTCAGATCTTTGATTAATTTAAAAAATGTTTACACTAAAGGTAAGTCGAGAAAAATGAAGGCTTGCTTTCCATACACCGGAAAAAAGAATAAAAAAATTCCAGATCTACCTTTAGTATACAATAAGGCCGAATACTTTTTGCCACTTAAATTGGCACCTAGTCATTATCACATAATATTTAAAAAAAGGTGTTATTTTTGAAAAAAAGACTAGTTAATAATCAGATTTGAGAGAAGTTCAACGTAAAACGAGTGATGCTAAAAGTAAAGTATTGAATGCGAATCGTGATGCCGTTGATGTTGAAGGCGATTGAGATCCGGTGAAGTAAGTATCTGGATAAATAATGTCGAAAAAAACATTTTTTAAAATTATGTATGAGGTAATTTAAATTAAAAAAACGATTGGCGGACAGTTTCGTGATTTCTACGAAGCTAATAACCGCCCGCAGTGCATTTTTATCATTAAAATGCTTGTGCTATCGCGCTACATTCTAAGCCCCGTGCCCTCCACCTTAGAATCCATGAATGAAAAAAGTTCAATAATAAAATATAAAAAAAACCTTTCTATGATTATGTTTGAACTTTAAAATGTTAAAAAATGAAAACATTGAACTATTGAGTATAAAAAGTTACTAAAAAACAAGACAGTTTCTGGTTAGATATTTTGGAATTTACCTCTAGCAGTTTGTAGAAAGACTTGTCCAGGTGTGCTGAATCCAATGGCGTTGTGAGCTCGGATTTCGATTTTGTAAAAATTATCAGGTCGGAGGCCGTCTACGAGAGTTGAAGTTTCTATCTGACCTCTGAGATCGTATGTGATGCATCCTTCTTCTGTCTCTTCCCAGTTATTGTTTATTTTTCGGACCTAGAAAAATTGATGATAAACCAAAAGAAAAAAAGATTTTTACCATGCAAATTCCGATTTCGTATCTGTCGATGTATTCGCCGTTGTCAGCAGGTTTTTTCCATCTCAATTCGAATCTATCGCTGTATGGCGAGACGACGAAATCGTTTGGAGGGATGGGCTTGTTGAGAACAGTCGGCTCTTCGGGGAATGAACGTTTAGGCATCGTATGCTGCTGATTGGCACCCCAGCTACTCAGACCTACATCATTGAGCGCAGCAAATCTGAATAGATACAATGTCTGCGGTTCCAGCCCTTCCAAAATATACGATGAATCTAAAAAAAATTTATAAATAGTAATTTATTTAATATTGACTTACCTATAGGCCATGTTCTATTCAAACTTTCTTGCCAACTTTGTCTCTCTTTTTGTACTGTGCGACATAAGCTTTGACTGGACGACCTCCATGGTTGCTAGGCCCAATAAATGCGAAAGTAATTGTTGTTGCTGAAAATAAAACTTAATATAAAAAAAATTAAGATAAAAATTATTACCGGTGATGACTCCTAATTTAGCTTGTAAAACTTCAGATGGAACGGTGGCTTCTTTAAGGATTATTGTGTGCTCAGCTTCTCCATGCATGTTTCTTCCAAGGCAGGTGTAGTGACCGTAGAACTTCTATCGCTGGGAGTAACCTGTAAAATTTTGTTTAAATTATAATGTAAAATTGAAATGATTTACCAAGAGTGTGCTTTGTCCGAATTTTTCGTTGTTGAATTTTCTAAAATTGGGATCACGTTCAATATCGCGGTTGTGAAGTTTCCAGGTGATGGTGGCGTTTGGTATCGCTTCAGCGATGCAAGTGATGTTGACCGGGCGACGGTCCCAAGACCAGGCTTCTTTCATTGGCGAGTTGGCGAAAGTCGGGCGGAATTCGACAGTTATATGGCCGTTTTTGATGGCTTCGCCACCTTTGTTTTTCGCCACGCAGGCATAGAGGCCGTCGTCTTTTCGTTCGAGTTTGTCGATCGTCAACGTACCAATCGCATATCCTCGCGCAGGGTCTTCATTTTGGTTTACGATGATACGGTCGTCATTCGGCTGGATTCCAGCAATCATGGGAGCTTGTGATGTAAGTTTTCTGAAAAAGAAACAGTATCAGCAAAGTGATCCAAGGGAAAAGGAGGGAGGATGCTAACTAGAAGGAAGGTAGATCCTATCCTACTTGATAAGTGATAATTTAGAAAGGATTAAAGCAGTTCATAATATTTTAACGCGAAAATATGTTTTTTGTCTTGTTTTCTTTACGTACTGGAAATAGATTAATATCTCGCTCATATTTCACTCGACGCCAACGCGAACCTTGACTTCTGGGGTTTTTCCGTTATTGGGGGGAGGATGAAATTTTTTTTATTAATCGCACTGGGAATTTGATCGTTGTTTGACATGTTTGATTGATACCATCCGTTCTCATTAAATAAGAGTCGATCCTCTTTGATCCAGATGACAATCAGGGTCGGGGGGGGAGCGTGCGGAGAAGGGACGTATTGTAGACAATAGCAAGTCAAAGTCCTTCATCATTTTCAATCACGGGGATGACAGGAGGCGACATGTCTTACATACGCTCAACATTGTTAAATCGCTGACTTGTTCTCAAATAACGCTGCCATTTTCGGACCCCGAAAAGGGAGCGATAAGGAGAAAATTGTCGAGACGAATTGGAAATTTTTAGTACTAACCTGAATGTGACAGAGGGCAAGGGGTTTCCAGTGGCCTGGCAGATGAGTTTGGATGTGCTACCGGCGGCGAAGGAGACATTTTTAAGATCAAGAACTTGAGGTTTAATGATGACGTTTACTCTGACGACCCTTTCAGCGCGTCCAGCGGCGTTATTAGCGATACAGATGAAATCGCTGTTGTCTTCATGAGAAACTCGCGTGATGGTGAGGTCACCTGTTTTGTCGTTCACCGCGAAACGACCACTGGTCAACGCGAGATCTTCACGTGTCGAACTTTTAATCCATTTATAAGTCGGATCTGGCTTTCCAACGGCTTTGCAGCTCAAACTCGCCGTTTCGCCGTCAACAACTTCTTTCGTCTCAGACGTCGGCGTCTCAAACTTGGGCGGGATATGAACCTGTGATAAAATTCAACATTTTGAATGACGCAAAAAAATTCTGATAAAAAAAGCCAACGAGCTTTCTTCAAACACTTTTTATAAAGTTTACTGCATATGAGATCCCATTTTTCCCTTTGCTCATACTAACCTCGACTTTTATGTGCCTCTCGACAAGCTCTCCGGTGTCTAAAACGAAAGCTCTGCACGTATAAGTACCGTCGTCGGTCCTCTGGACTTTTTGAATGAGGAGTCCGTCCGTTTCTATGATAAAACGACCGCCGCTTTTGACGAGGTCGTCGTTGATTTTCCATTCTACACGCGGAGCAGGTTTCGCTGTTACTTTACATCGCACTTTGAAGTCTTTACCGAGTTCCGGGTACTGTTCTTTTGGTGCGTCTTCCCACGTCACTCCGACTAAACAAAAATATCAGTAAGCCCGCAAGACACGAAAGCATGCCAAAGTGTGTCATTTCCCCTTACCGATAGTTTCGATATGAACAGTCTTTTTAAGAATTCGACTTCCTGCGTAGGTCGCCTGACACGTATAATTCCCAGCGTCGTTTTCCTGAAGGGAATTGATTATCAAGGCCATCGTGTTGTCCTGAGTCATATCTTCAGTCGTCACTCTCGACTTGGTCCTTCTGTAAAAAAAAAAAAAATAAACAATTCTAAAGAGCGTCTATATTTATTCTGGGGGTGTGAGAAGAAAATGGGCCCGGATCATTTGCCCATGATTTACCGCGGTTGGAAATAAACCTGAAGTGTAATTTCAGAAAGAAAAAACTCCATGAGGGTGAATATTATTAAAATGTGTAATTTAACCCCCATTCGTTTATAACAAGGATATTTGAATTTTTATATTGAAATTATGGTAAATTTTTTACTTACTGTTGTTTTTCGACGGGCCTGCCGTGGATATCGAGCCACATGAAGTTCGAAATAGGCTCAGTCGTCCACAGAAGGGGCGCACGTTAAAAGCATATTTTGTCCTATCGGTTTCCTGATGTTCGGCGAAGAAGGTAAAATTGATAAAAAAGGCTCGCTCCCTGAGATCGACAGAAACCCTGGAAAAATAATGAACGTTAGAAATCAAAGGAAAAAAAAAACAACGCATCTTTAAAAATTTAGGGGGGAAAATCCTGATAAATAATTTAAAATTTACTTTTTGGAAAGTTGATTGAAATTAAAAGAGTTTTAAAGATAAAAATTTTTTTTTTCGTATTTTTGTTTTTTTTGGTCTAACTCTGATGATTTAACCGCGTATATTTTATTCAAAGAAAAAATTGTATTTTTTTGGTTGGAAAAAAAAGGGCTGCCAAAAAACCTTGAAAGCATTTTGTTCCCTTTGATGATACGAGTCTCATGCGGGGGGAAAAAAATCCGCTATCAATAAAAAAAACCCCGAGAAAGGATTTCGACTCCGTCGAATCTTCTCGTTGTTTTTTTAATTCCGTGTTTGGGAAATCAACAGAGCGGATCGAGAGAAAAAGGGAGGTTTTGATGAAAACGAGGGATCATGGTAGGGGCGAAATTTTTTTTAGGGAGGCTCTTTCATCTGCGAAAAAAAAGCGTTTGAGGGGACATCGTCCGACTAGTAATGCGCGTATTTGTATGCGTTCTTCCATCCAAATGTGTGACCCCAAAATAATTAATTTTTTTAAACTTTAAGGGAGTTTCGTTTTAGTCAATTTGAAATCGTGGAATCACCTACTAAAGGGCAAATGGTGTCGAAACAACGTGATCTGATGTTCCAAGTTTGGATTTTAAGCCAGTGACGTCATATGAAGGGGCGAAAATTCGTTCACGGCTCATTTGCCCCACTCGCCTTCATTGTCCATTCCGTCACGGGCTTTCCTCCCACTTTCGGCCCTTTTCACTATTTTTATTATAATGCCCGTGTTTCTCATCCCCCTCCGTAAACCGTCGACACTCTATTCAAATGTATATATATTTACCTATAATGTATTGTCGTACGAGGGTGACTGTTTCCCATTCTATTGTTATGTCGGTAAGGGAATATTTTACATTTTTGACGTTTTTGCGGCAGATATGAATACTCCATTCAGGCGGAAAATTATGTTTTTACAAGCTTTTTTCTTTATCCAATGTTTAACGATTTTTCAACGTATTTACCAAAGGGAACAATAGAAAAACAATTTTTAAAAATAACAATAAAACAGGGCAGAACCAACATTAAACCGTCAGTTTTTAAAGATCAAAAAGACCACTTTTTCTATCCTCTCATCACTTACCTAGATTTTAAGCTTTTCGTCGCGTTAATTCTAACACCGGACAAGTCATTTTTTGTCAGTTTTGAGCCATTGTTTCTGATGGTAAATTTGTGGTGGATCGAATTCCGTTGGTAGTTTAACCCTATTACCAACAGAAAACGCGTAGTTCACGATTTAGCCAACAGGTGATGCATTGATTGCAATGAGAAATTAATCAGTATTTTTGCTCTCCTGAAAACCTAGGAAAATGAGATAGCCGATGTTAGAACTAACGACGAAATATGACTTTAGGTATCAATTTTGAGTTTGGCATTGTTTCTGATGGTAAATTTTGTGGAGAATCGAATTCCGTTGGTAGTTTAACCCTATTACCAACAGAAAACGCGTAGTTCACGATTTAGCCAACAGGTGATGCATTGATTGCAATGAGAAATTAATCAGTATTTTTGCTCTCCTGAAAACCTAGGAAAAATGAGATAGCCGATGTTAGAACTAACGACGAAATATGACTTTAGGTATCAATTTTGAGTTTGGCATTGTTTCTGATGGTAAATTTTGTGGAGAATCGAATTCCGTTGGTAGTTTAACCCTATTACCAACAGAAAACGCGTAGTTCACGATTTAGCCAACAGGTGATGCATTGATTGCAATGAGAAATTAATCAGTATTTTTGCTCTCCTGAAAACCTAGGAAAAATGAGATAGCCGATGTTAGAACTAACGCGACGAAATATGACTTTAGGTGTCAATTTTGAGTTTGGCATTGTTCTGATGGTAAATTTTGTGGAGAATCGAATTCCGTTGGTAGTTTAACCCTACTACCAACAGAAAACGCGTAGTTCACGATTTAGCCAAACATTGATTCAAATGAGAAATTAACGTATTTTGCTCTCCTGAAAACCTGGAAAAATGACTTGTCCGTGTTAGAATTAACGCGACGATTTTTAAAAAATTTTTGAAGAAAAACCCCTTTTTCACAAATCTGGGCGTTGATAAAAAATATGACTGCTTGAAATAATGAACAAATAAACAGAAATATAGTAAAATTGAGACAAATAAGCTTGAAGGGAGTTATTATAAATTGTCAGGGAATGTCAAAAATTGTTTTTGATAAAGAAGGTAGATTTCAGGAGTTAAATGTAATATCGCTTTTAATCGTCGTATTGTTTTGAAAACAAGGTTTTTACGACTTATCTCAAAGATACAATGGAAAGTTGTTTAAAAAGGGACTGTCAAGAGCAGAAGGGGGGATCCCCAAAGGAAAGTAAACGAGGACTCTATATTTCATCGAAAGCCCGGGATTACCTTCTGGCGAAAGCAGTAAAAAAAAAAGGGAAGAGATTTTAAAAACATCCGTTTTATCAACTGTATCTTTCGATGGCTGGTTTTAACAAATAAAAGAAGTGAAGTTCAATTAATGTTCCGGACGGTTGGAGAAACCAATAAGACCCTCGAATATGTCCTGGATTTAGTTTCAGGGTGGAGAGAAAAGAGCACATAAAAACCAAATTGTATTTGGGATAAAACACGGGTCACCTGGCTGGAAAAAGGCTATTTCCGAATGTCGTAAAGATATTAAAATCAATTAAAAAGAGGCCTTGAAGCTTGGAAAAAGTGAAATTTTTTGACATGAAATACAAAAGATAAGGAGAATTGGACTTCATGGGGCGAACGATAGATTTGTTTGACCTCGGCGAAAGGGGTAGTGTCCCTGCCTGATAAGTTTGTTTGAATAACTCTTTATTCCAACAAGGCATGTGGATCGATAATTGCCTATCAGTGCTCTTGCTTTGTTTTCATTTTTTCTCTCCCTTTTTGCCAAGTTTTAAAACCTTTGATTTATAAAATCAGATGTTATCTTTCAGCACACCTTTTAACATCAAACGTTTTTTTTGTAAATTATGAAAAAGTTTCCCCTTTTTGGATATGAAAATAAGCTTGACTGGTTTTAATATTTTGTACGCTTTGTATTTAGATTTTCCCCCTTTTGGGTGTCTTGAACTGGGGTGGGTGAAATCTAAATGCCGCGTATTAGTCCTTTCGCTCGAGTTATCGCGCATAACAATAACCGTAAGCTCTTGTCTTATTACAACAGAAGCTCCCCGAGTATTCGGGGGTTCTCCTAAGCCGGGGCCGCTTCTCCGACTAAATGGTCCTTGAGTCGTTTTTGGACCCGCAGAATCGTGAAACAAATCTTTCCCTCCCTAAACCTTTGTACGTTTAATTTACGCCAGATTAACGTCTACCTTCGGGGAAATAATTGCATTTCGCGCGAATATTTGAGCCCCTCCCTATAACATGACTGGGAATCAATTACGCGTTCAAAATGGAAAACAAAGGTCGTAATCGAGAAAGGGCCCTGCCATCCCCGAATGAAAACCGCTAAGCCAATTTAGAGCAAAATCAAGTTTCTCACTCGAATAACGCAATTATTGAAGTTTTTACAACGACCCAATTCAATTACACATGAAAGAAAATAAAGCAACCGCCAAGAAAGTCCATTTCAATCGATGAAAGCACATTTTTCCAATAACAAATTAATAAAATATCAACTTTTTATTTATTATTATAAAACATTTCAATTGTGCTGTCATGTACATAATAAAGCGGACTAAAGACAACCATTGTATTCAAACTTGTCCAACTAGTCAAATCTATTGGAGGGCCTTCATTATATAACTTTCTCAGAATAAATTTTCGCAAACATTAAATTCTAAGCACACATAACTAAACGAAAAAAATTTAAATTGTAGCCGTCGAATTTTTTTCTGCGAAAATATCGAAGAAAACGCCGAAAAAACTGTCGAACAGAAGGCCCCGAAAGACAGTTAAAGAAAGCCGAAAAAACCAGTTTCTTGGGGACAAAGAAATGGAGAAGACTCCCTGAAAGTACATTTTTCCGATGAGAAGCCTCAATCTTCAGTGTGGTAAAGAAGGCGTTAAAAGGTCTTAAGATACTCGGAGATCACGCGGCATACACAGCTTAGGAAAAGAAAAAATAAAATTTTTTGAAACCCCAACCTGCCTTTTGATGCCAGCAATATCTGTCAAACGACGTTCCACATGAATAAATATCAATATTCGTTCTTAGGCTTATGAATTCAGATGTCAAGCACTTATTAAAAGCGAAACGAGTTTTACAAGGAGAGAAAAAAAAGTTTTATAAAAATTCATAGGGTAATCTACCGTATTCAGTGGGTAAGGTCCGAAGGAACACCACTTACGAAACATTAAGCGATATCTTTTCCCCAGGCTTTTGAACATTTTCCACATGGGAATTTGGCCCTCGACCAACTCAGTCTGTTCCTTTTTTTTGTACGCCCTGAGGAAAAGAAAATTAGGAAGCCATTTGTCAATTTTGAAAAGGGAACCTTTGATGCGTCGACCACCAAGTGAAATTCCAGAGGTTTTATCAGGAAAATTTTTTAAAAATATTCTCAATTTATTGATTATGTCGATATTTAATTATCTCGGATGAAAAGCGAGGAAAACAGACGGTAAAAAAAGAAAATTCCGCTTTAAGGTTTTCCTCAGTTTCCATGGAGACGAAGTTGGCCAGACGTAACCCCAATAGACGTGCTTTTTGGTAATAACCTGTCAGACGGAGGAACTCAAGGGGTGAGAAGGCAATATAGCGATATTGTATAAATGCGTCGAACCGTAATAAGGGTGGGAGATTTCGTGGTCTTTTCTAAAATTAAATTTAATAATTAAAACAATCTTAATTATCACACCCTCCTCAAAAGCAGTCGCCGAAAAAGCAAACCCATCTAGCGATAACGTCTGTCCATCATAACCCTTTCTGTTTATTTTAAGGGTGAGATATAAAAAAAAAGATAACCCCATACTATAACCTCTCCGAGTTGCAAAAACCTCATCGCAGTTGTAGCATTTATTCACCAACTTCACATATTACTTTTCTTGTGAGATAAAAAAAAAAGATAACCTCAATACCATAACCTCTCCGAGTTGCAAAAACCTCCAACAGATCGCAGTTGTAGCATTTTAATCACCAACTTCACATAAATATTTGCTACACATATTACTTTTCTTGTGAGATATAAAAAAAAAGATAACCTCAATACCATAACCTCTCCGAGTTGCAAAAACCTCCAACAGATCGCATTTGTAGCATTTTAATCACCAACTTCACATATTTGCTACACATATTACTTTCTCACCTTATTTACTTTCCTTAAAAAAGAATACATAACAGATTTCGCATATTTGCCAGGGACAAATTCTGGCTCGTAAATTATACGAAAGAGAGAAAAAAAGCAAACAAACTCCCTCTGTAATTAATCATCTCTCCATATTTCGCTGAAGATGTTTTTTTCTCCTTTTCTTCCTTTTTTTATTTCGTCATAGATCGTTAAACGTTAACGGGTGGTTAAACAAAAAATTAGGGTAAATATTACTTTTTTAAAGCCTTTCAAGGATTTTCGGCGCCTTTTTTTTCGGACTATCGGATATTCGGTATATCACTTTAATAGGATATTGTATCAGTTCCATAGATAAGACTTAACGACCCTCCTTTGTATTCTGATAATTAGACATGCCTTATCACAGCAATCTACCGACAGAACATCTAAAGCAATAATTTTTTAGGGGCGGTAAGCCCTTGTCGGTTTTTTCCTTTCATTCCCCTAATTTTTGTACAAAGGATGAAAAGAATGTGTGTCCACCTGGGGTATTTCAAAGAAGACAATGAAGAGAAAAGCTAAACAAAGCCGGTAAGAAACGACCCTCTTGAGTTTTTTTCCGTCCAAACTTGTCACCGGATTTTTTAAAACATCTTTTAAATCTCAAAAAATTAGAAGGACATAAAAAAATATGGGAACGAGTTTTTCAAAGAAAAAATTGCCCCAAGTACTTTGAAATGAACTCAAAGGGTTCTTTTAACTTTTTATGACGTTTTAAGGGTGTTTACCAACCTGTAAAAAAGTGTGCTTACTTTTTAAAAAGTATGTAATGATGAAGAAGGAGAGAAATATGGCTGAACTAATGCGTCGGACGGTAGAAACCACACATATTTAATTAAGCTACATCCCTTTTTCCCGAGGTATTACATTTTTACATTGTGTAACTTTTTTTTCAAAAAACGGAGAGGTCAAAATAATTTTGCGGACTCAGTGGATCAGTGGTCAGGGAATCTAAAGGAGGTAGATTCAAGAGAAGTCATTTTTGATTTTATAGGTCTGTTAACAGGAGAGTTGGTAAAAAGAATGAGAAAAATCTGCGAAAAGAAGATAAACGTTTATAAAGAGATATAAACCGTAAAAGCCACCTGTTGTCTTCAATACGGTTCGAAATAAGCCTAGAAAGCGGAGAGACGTAAGGGGTTGAAAGCCACCTATTTCGTCCCCTCCAACACACCTTTTCTGTCACACTATTTTCTTAAATGTAATTACACCCTATACACTAAGGTAATACTGATCTCTAGAGGCACTTAATTAAATTTATTTCTGGTAGGAGAGTCTCACGGAATTTATTTAAACCCGTCTCAAATTAGTTGGAAAATAACTTTAAAAAGGGTTTATTTAACTAGAGAACCATTGTAAAGCGAATTCTTTTCTATTTTATGTCCTACCAAAGAGAGAAAAATTCTATTGTTTTTTTTCGCTATTTGACCGGAGGGAGAAAAACGAACAAACATTTTGTTGCCTCTCTAATCAACTAATGTACTTATGTAGTTCCTCCCTCGGAAGCTCCTAATCCTCTTAGAACTTAAGTGGACTTTTAACTCCAACAATATCCTCGTGACGTAATTAAAACCTTTATTTTTTGTAACTCCCTATTCGTGTTTAATATCAAACGAAACCGAAATTAAAAACAAGCCGGATAAGGATTCAATTTTAGTCCGTCGATAAAAAAAGAAACAATTGAGATTTCACCCTCGAAAATGTGAAAGGGACGAGGGGTAAAAAAAAGTTTTAAAAAGGGAAAAAGTCATTGGACAGAAATGGGGATATCAATTGGTCTCCAATGGACCCGTATTCTCTTTAATCGTTTTTTTCACCTTTATCAGAATCAATAGAATTTATTCGAGCATAAAAATTTGACCAACGCTTTTTAAACCACATACAGTCGTTTTTTGTTCTTAAATTTCCATGAAATTTTTATGATTCTTTTATAATTGGGGTCCGTTATAACGCTTTTTCTAGGAAGTTTTGCTCAACATCCCGAGAAAACTGTTGGTTTTTTAAATTTTTTTTCTTTTTGATTTGTCTTTCTAATATCTTTATTATTTAAATACCTACAAAAGGTTTTCTTTTTCTTCAAAAATCATAAACACAAAATTTCAATTTTTTGATAAAAGTTAGAAAATTCGATAAAACGAGTTTGTACTTAAATCTATGAGTGTTTAATCAACCGAAAAGCTAAAAAAGTTTTTTCCTAACCACAGTCAATTTTTTGTAAATTGGGAGCAAATTAAAAAAATTGATAAAATTAAGGTTTATCGTCATTTAGGATCCGAAAGTTCTCTAACAGGTGGTTGGCAACACTGATGCCCTGGGAGTTGCAGTTTTTATTGTTACAATTTTAAGGTTTTTTTTTTTTCGTTAGAGCAGTTTAACGAAGTTTATATAATGGTGTTTTTCGTTAAATTGTACAAAAACACGACTATGTGACGACGGTTAGCTAATATATGACGATCTGACGACTGTTTAGCTGACGATATGACGATCTGAACTGACGATAAGACGATCTGACGACTGTTTAGCTGACGATAGACGATCTGACGACTGTTTAACTGACGATCTGACGACTGTTTAACTGACGATCTGACGACTGTTTATGACGATGACGACTGTTTACTGACGATCGACTGTTTCTGACGTCTGACGACTGTTATGACGATCTAACGACTGTTAGCTGCAATGCAATATGACGATCTGGTCACGGTTTAGCTGATGATGACGATCTGACGTCTGTTTAGCTGACGATATGACGATCTGACGACTGTTTATCTGACGATATGACTAACGACTGTTTACGATGACGATCTGACGACTGTTTAGCTGACTATGACGATCTGACGACTGTTTAACTGACGATATGACGATCTGACGACTGTTTAGCTGACGATCCAGACTGTTTAACTGACGATCTGAAGACTGTTTAACTAACGATCTGACGACTGTTTAACTGACGATCTGACGACTGTTTAGCTGACGATATGACGATCTGACGACTGTTTATCTGAGGATGACGATCTAACGACTGTTTAGCTGCAATATGACGATCTGGTCACGGTTTAGCTGGTGATATGACGATCTGACGTCTTTTTAGCTGACGATATGACGATCTGACGTCTGTTTAGCTGACGATATGACGATCTGACGACTGTTTATCTGACGATATGACGATCTAACGACTGTTTAGCTGCAATATGACAATATTTTTCTCCTAGATAGCAGCACAATCAAAAAGGAAAAAATAAAATAAGGCTATAACATAATTCTTGACCAGAACACCGTAAAAAAAACACCAAAAAATCCAGTCAAACGGTTGTTTCTTAGACAAAACTGTGAAAAGTGCCTTAAAAAAGGCGATTTTTGGTCAAAAATGCCGCATGCAACTATCTTAAAATTTGCGATCATACATAATTTATGCACTAGGTTCAAAATATACATTTGTATTCAAAATAAAGTAGGTAGTGTTTTTTTTTAACCCAAATTGACGTAAAACGGACGGTCATAGGTATTTGGAGAAAAAAATATATCCGATATATATCAAAGAAAACCGATATATCGGCACACATATATCGATATATATCGCTCACCGATATATATCTCCCATCCTAACTGGGGTCAACCTCATTATTAAGTTTGACACCAAAATTAGACGAGTAATTTATCAAAATCTGTTGTTCCAAACTTCCAGGTGGCCCAAAGTTTTTTTGTTTTTGTCCTATTTTACTGGGCAGAAAGCCAAATTAAAAAAAATGATACATCCCGGGTCAGCGAACTACAAAAAAAGTAAATATAAAGGAAAAGTTAACAAAATCACTCATTTACAGTTTTGACATGAATAGCGTAAATTTTTTTTGTCGAGTTACCACATACCCAACTCTAGTAACTCCTGTTGTATAATTAATCACATTAAAAAACGTGGGAAATAAACAAGATGTGAATAAATAGAGTGTGGGTGTAGAGAAAAAAATCCAGCCCTTGACTCTCCCGGGGATATTCATGTCGTCCCACAGATGGTTTTAATATCACTGTCAGATGCTTTTAGGACTAAAAGAAAGGTCAAGTTGTCAACCCCTTTATAGAAAACCACCCAAGTTGATTTTAAAAAAGAAAAATTAGGTGTGAATGTAAGAAAAATATGACATTTCTATTTTCCCTTTCTGATATAAGTTCGCACGTGTTTCCTTATAAAGAGTCGATGTTGGGAGTCAATGTGCCAGAGATAGCATCTGTCGCCACCCATAGACCCTATTGTACTACTGATCCAGATTTATGGAAAAAATTCCCGTGCAGCTGGTTCAACCCTCCTGATTAGTTCTCGCTGCAATTTTTCTTTCACTTCTTACGTAAAACATAAAAAAGTAATTGAAATCGATCGGATTCTACGAGCTAATTTGCAAAATCATCGAAATCCTCGGACGGGCAGGATATTTGATGCTCGCCGCAATTGAATTAGCAAAATTACACGCCCTCCCGCTTTCGGTATTCACCGGGCCTCTAAACAGGTTAAATTTACAGGGGAATTTCGTCGAGAAATTGGGCCATTATTTTGTGCAAATGCGATCTATATCACACTTGGGTAATTCGCCAAAATGAAAAATTTTTGACAATTTAAAAACAGAATGGTTCAATCTATCAAACGACGTTATCTACTACGCGTCTACAAAATAATTCTCCGGCCACTTTATTACGAAAAATTTTTTATCTTAATAATGAAGTTGAGACATGGAAAGCGCTTGAAATTTACGGCTTTATAAACTCCAATCATAAATAAGAAAAGTCAGGAGAAATATTCTTTAAGGGGGTAGATATTTCAAATCTATATTTCGGTAAAGACGCGTCGTTAGGGCAAAAGGTCAAAAGTTTTCAAAGGTCGCGATAAGCAACCCTTACTTTTTTCCTAAAGACACTTGAATAGAAAACTTTGAAAATTAGTTATCACTTTTTCACCCGCAAGCACTTTTTTCCCCTTAAATTGACACTTCTTGTTGCTTGACCTGGTTAAACGTACCCTAAATAAACTTGATAAGAATTCTTTTTTGAAAGTGAAGACTAAAGAAACTCAATTTATATTCTCATACATAAACGAGTTTACGATTGTGTTTATGAAATCTTCTAGAACGAATTTATCGGGAATAATTTAGTGTTTCCGTTTAGGGTTTACGAGGGAGGAGTGCGTGTGGGGGAGACGTAATTGCTATTTTTCCGGGGAGGACGTCGCCTTCGGACAAATTGCCCGCCTTATCCAAGAACGATATCGGGAGTAAATCAAGAGTCATCCCTCCCAAACGCTCATCCCTTATATGGGGCTTCACAGGGGAAAAAAATTAAAAAAGAAGACATAAAAGTGTTTCTGTTTAGCAGGTGGGTGGTATTACGGAAAAGACCAATTACAGACATGGATGAACTTGAGGAAGGGGAAGAGATTTGTGAGGTTTCTCATTTTGTTTGACCAGTTGGGGTAACTTTTCCCTTACGTCGATAACTGATCTCTGTCTAGCGCAATTTGATCGTACATTCAAAATGACATCGTTTTTCTTAGAATCAGGGGTTAAAACGGTCCTGATTTTAATGTCGGTTGTCAAGTGGCCCATTGAGTTCATTCACCGGTCGACTTCCGTTAATCGGCTCTCATTTGTGTCTCGGTGTTTTTCCCTCCCGCCCGGCTCATCCGTTCGGACACCCGTTTATTATTCGCGAAAACAATTTCCCCGCACGTCCGCCCCGCGTGGATTAAATTGATTGATGCTGTCCGCTTCCTAGTAATTGCTTCCGGATGAAAAGGCTCTCGAAATAAAAAACTAGGAAATAAAGGGGAGATGAGCAAACATCGTAAAATATAATTATTTATTGCCCCTCAAATAAACTGGGGTTTAACATTGTCTATAGGGAGGAAAAAAAGGATTTTAAAAAAGTAATCGGATCAACGTTATAATCTACAATAACGAGTATTTCGCGGTCAAATTCAAATATCCTCAATCAACAAATCAAAACTAATCCATCCAGCTGATCGAAATTTTTCCAAAGTTCAAAAATTTTTTTAAAGGTAATATTCAAAGTTCACAATTTCTCTTCATTTTTATGTCATTTTCCAAATTGAATTTTCTTTTAAACTTGTACAAGAACAATGAAAATAACGTGGGGGAAGAAAAGTTCGTTCATTGATATACTTTTGGGGGCCTCCCTTATAAAGTAGAACCACGTGTAACTTAAGGGAGGGTTGAAGTGAGAAATATGTAAATACGGTTTTCTTTACAAAACTGGCTTGGGGCCCTCGATAAAACTCGAAAAACTTTCTTCCGCTTTCCCTCTATTCAAATGCGCTGCCTTCTTGATTGCAGTTTCTCATTACGGAAAACCATCGACGACGTTATCTACACCCGCTTACAGACATGGATGAACTTGAGGAAGGGGAAGAGATTTGTGAGGTTTCTCATTTGTTTGACCAGTTGGGGTAACTTTTCCCTGGAAACGTCGATAACTGATCTCTGTCTAGCGCTTAAGCAATTTGATCGTTTCAAAATGACATCGTTTTTCTTAGAATCAGGGGTTAAAACGGTCCTGATTTTAATGTCGGTTGTCAAGTGGCCCATTGAGTTCATTCACCGGTCGACTTCCGTTAATCGGCTCTCATTGTGTCTCGGTGTTTTTCCCTCCCGCCCGGCTCATCCGTTCGGACACCCGTTTATTATTCGCGAAAACAATTTCCCCGCACGTCCCCCGCGTGGATTAAATTGATTGATGCTGTCCGCTTCCTAGTAATTGCTTCCGGATGAAGGCTCTCGAAATAAAAAACCTAGGAAATAAAGGGGAGATGAGCAAACATCGTAAAATATAATTATTTATTGCCCCTCAAATAAACTGGGGTTTAACATTGTCTATAGGGAGGAAAAAAAGGATTTTAAAAAAGTAATCGGATCAACGTTATAAATCTACAATAACGAGTATTTCGCGGTCAAATTCAAATATCCTCAATCAACAAATCAAAACTAATCCATCCAGCTGATCGAAATTTTTCCAAAGTTATTTCAAAAATTTTTTCTTAAAGGTAATATTCAAAGTTCACTGTCTCATTTTTATGTCATTTTCCAAATTGAATTTTCTTTTAAACTTGTACAAGAACAATGAAAATAACGTGGGGGAAGAAAGTTCGTTCATTGATATACTTTTGGGGGCCTCCCTTATAAAGTAGAACCACGTGTAACTTAAGGGAGGGTTGAAGTGAGAAATATGTAAATACGGTTTTCTTTACAAACTGGCTTGGGGCCCTCGATAAAACTCGAAAACTTTCTTCCGCTTT
Source organism: Orius insidiosus (assembly GCA_014119065.1). Classification (NCBI taxonomy): domain Eukaryota; kingdom Metazoa; phylum Arthropoda; class Insecta; order Hemiptera; family Anthocoridae; genus Orius; species Orius insidiosus. The sequence continues at coordinate 169,001 of JACGAQ010000196.1, read as the reverse complement.
CCCTCTATTCAAATGCGCTGCCTTCTTGATTGCAGTTTCTCATTACGGAAAACCATCGACGAGACGTTATCTACACCCGCAATTTGTTTTAAATGAGCTTCGGTGACGTTGTTTTCTTTGAATTTTTTAAAGTCTTTTTTTTAATTTAAAACAGCGTTTCTTGGGGGAGAATTTTTAGGTAGGAGGGAAAGAAAAATGGTTTGGAAGTGGTTTAGCACCTCATTTTCCATTCGCGTTTTTCCTTCCAGAATAACAGGCGTTAGTTAAGTGGAGCCGCTTCAATGAGTTATATCCCTCTTGCGACTCCCCTTTTTATCGCACTACGGTCATTCACTCTTTTTTAAATTAATGACTCGACCTTTTACCACCTTTTAAGCCGTTAAACCTTGACATTAATTTTGACAGCCTAAATATTTGAGGTGTTCGTGATTGGAGAGTGGCAGTATTTTTGGAAAGGTTATTAGTAGACTTCGGATAGTAACTTCGGAAGTTACCTTCCTTATTTACCGCCCCCCACGGCTTGATATACATAACAATAAATCCAATCAGCTTAGGGCTTCCTTACTGCAGTTTCTTGAGACCTTCCCCCCTCTCGTTCATTAGAATTGTAAAAACAAAAAAAGGGGAAGTCCAAAGTGCGGTCCTTGAAGGGTGTGGGTGAATTTTAGTCACTCGTTAGCTAATTGTCCCCCTCTTGGGCACACCCTCCTTTTTAACCAATTACAAAGCGTGTGACAGCATGTGAAATACAACCCTCGTTACGCAAAATTGTTCAATTCTTTTTCCACCCCAAAACCGATTCCATCATTGCTGTGATTCGAAAAATTAAAGTTGAAAAAAGCATACAAATTCAAAGATTTTGTCCCAAGATTTTATCCTCACTCTCATCTACAGGAATTCAATTACTTTTTTGACACGCCCCAACTTGACACCGAGAATCCATTATCATAAAGTATTAAATTATATGAAATGTCCAATATTAGGGGACCTCTCACGTTAAGGGAGAAAAAGGTGATCATGAAGGTTAAGCCCTTTTCCGACGCCCCGCGCGAAATATTAATATTTACAGTAGTAATGGATGCAGGTCCATTAGGCCCTTTCGGTAATTAAGGACACAGATGGGAGGGTTGACTTATTGTCACTAGGCGATAGAAGGGCTCCTCTTATCCCTAATGACCCGAAGAAGTCCCCGATTCATTTAAACCATCTTAATAAATGAGTTAAATCAATACTTGAGAATCGATTCTCCCAAAATCTGACGCAACCTTGATAACTCGATCCCCTGAGATTCTTCCAGATGTAATTCCAAAAATTAATCATTCCTCGAATTTAATCTATTTCGCAAAGGATATTGTCTTTCAATCAGTAAACAGAATTTGAGGAAAGCCCTCGATTAATTAAAGCCTTATTATCCCGATACAATACTCCTATGTTCAGAAGATTCGTTTAAAGGCTTTGATCGCGTGGAGGATTCTCGGGTATAAACGTAGATAATTATTTCAATTAATTGGAGTCATCCATTAATAATATTAATGTAATTAATTAAATTATAATAAGAGAGACTAAAAGGATGTTAGATTTCATACAAAATACAATAAAAACGGATTTGTAGACGGAGTGTATGCGTGTCGACATAATGCATTTGACCATAAAATATCAGAAATCGCGAGTTACCGTTCACCATAATCTGCAACTCAACATAGAGAAAATGGTTGAAACCGTTACCATAATGCATTTGAACATAATAAATCTCTCCGTCGAGAAGAGATTAAACACATGTCGTTTCGACATAAAATTTGTCGTTTCAACATAACACAGTTGAACATAAAGGAAACTTAATTTTAAAGAACTTGTCATTTCGCCATTAAACTGTTTCTTTCGTTTGGGCAATACAACATAACTAGGGACAGCGAAAGAGCAAGCCTATTTTCGCCGCTTAATACCTTAAAACTTGAGAGTTCATAATCGCACATCCTCACGAGAGGAAAAAAAATTAACCCCCTTGTGTCATAAAACGAGCTGATCCCATTGGTTGCCTGCTTGCTTTTCTAGTTTATGGTGAGCTTTATGTTGAGTTGCATTATGGTGAAATGTCAATTTTTAGGTTCCGTTTCGCCATAATCGCGTTTTAAACGGCGAAAGTAGGCTTGCTATTTCGCTTTCCCAAGTTTATGGTGAGATGTATTATGCCCAACGACAGAAACAGTTTATGGCGAAACGACGAGTTTAAAGAGAGGCTTTATGGTGAAAAGCGTTATGGTGTGCATTTTTTATGTCGACTTGCATTTATTGAAAAAGTCGTTTATGGCGATACGCTTTATGTTGAAATGCATTATGCTCAAAATTTTGAACTTTTGAGAGCTTTATGTTCAATTGCATTATGCCGAAACGCATTATGGTGAACTACATGAACGGTTCTCCGCTATTTTCATTAAATTCATGAATAACCCATAAATAGAATGAATGGACAATGTTGACCAACTGTTAAACGAGATTTTCCCCTTTTTATATCCTACGATTTGAAACATTTAACACGGATGCGGTTTATTCTTAGGAACATATGCCGTTCCAATAATCCGTAGAAGACCTTCTACTAACATCAGATGTCGCTAAACTCTCCCTCCGGTCATTCAGTATTCACCGATTGTTTCAGAAGTTGTAACGATATTTTCGACTTCTTGTGTGCACATCGTTTTATTCAAAGTCGGATTCGACGGAGGGAAAGGAAAACATGAATAGTTATAAAATACGTCAATCGCGCATCCCCCTCTTGTTAGCGTCCTATTTCAAACTGTTCAATATTCAGGGAAAACAATGTCCCAAATAACGAATTCTCTACCCCGAACACGTATTTACAATAAAATTGAAAACATTTTCAATAAAATAGGCGAAATAAAACATTCAGTGATTAAAACGGAGCAGTAAACATTTTAGGGCCTATTCAAATTACGAGCGATAAATCTACCTAATTTAATTATATAAACTGAATTAAACTATTCATAACGTACTAAAAGCTTGATTATTATTGAAATAACGCTTTGTCCAACATTCTGGACGACCAAACATTTGTTCGTAAACAAAGGTGAAATTGAAACAATGTCCGATCAATAAAACGGGTAATCTGGACGTCGAGTACGATGTTTGATATTGTCCTCGTACTATTCACTGAATCGCCAGACTGATTAATAATCCCACGGTTGACGATTCAACCTTTGTCATCCTGGATAATCCACAGCAATGAAAATTGTTTGAAACTTACAGCGATTTGAATAGATTTCCGGGATATTTGGTTAGTTACTTACGAATTCGACGTACCTGAAACATAGAAAACGGTCGATTAATTTTCTCTGAGTATATTTGAACGGATTAATTGAAGTTGCGTTGAAATTTCGGGTGGGGAGTGTGTAAAGGGATTGAGTGAAGATCAGGGAGCGTTAGGGAGATGCTCTTTGTTCCTTTTAGTTAAGTACGCTAGAGTTCTTTTGTCTTCGAGTGTTCTGTCATCACGCCTTCCTCTATTGAAAGTCGAGACTCGAAATGTGACAATTCAAGGGGTGCTCAGATAACGTTACAAACTTTGTAAAAAAGAGAAAAAATCTTTGAAAACTTTAAAACCGAGGTTATTACTAGGCACACAAAAAGAAAGTACTGGTACTAAGGGGTCTGGAAGAACCTTCCCCAAAACCGACATGTAGGGTAAAACAATAATGGAGGAAGAATGATTATGATAACGGGTATCTCACGTTTTGGCTTAAAAGCCTCGTCAGGTGAGTTATTCCCTCTATCACAATCATTATTCTTTTCAATGTGACAGCAACCTGTCAAAAAAATTTAAAAAACCAATAATGAGGTGGTGAGTGGCTCTATCTCTTGGAGAACGGTGGCAGCGGTGAGCTTCCGGGAAACGGTTTGTTTCCAGCTTCCCGCTGTGTCTACTAAACCTCTCGGAGATAGGGTTCACAGTGAAAAGAAGAATGATTGTGATAGAGGGAATAACTCACCTGACGAGGCTTTTTAAGCCGAAACGCGTCGTGAGATACCCGTTATCATAGTCATTCTTCCTCCATTATTGGTTATTAGTAAAATCAAGCTCCTTGCGGAATACACGCAATAAAAATTAGAATATCAATAACTAAAAAGAGAAGAATTTAAAAATTAAATCCTGTTTGGCGCCAAGCCAAAATCTCCAAACATTTACTAATAAAATAGTTAACGCTCATCCAAACGGCCGATAACAATCGATTTCGAATACAGCCAGCTGTTTTAAAATGTCCTGACGGTTAGTGAACTTTAAACAGTTTCTGATTTTGAAGTTTGGAGAAGCCCATAATCAATCGTTAGCCTACAAACCAGGCAATCGGCCCAAGTGTTTAGAGACTCCTTGAACCGTGCGATTTTCATTAAAAGTTGCCTTCTTGCAATTTTAAGTAGAGCGAAGCGATTAAAAAATATACAGGCGACCTTAATTAGATTTTTATCACGGCTGATAAGACAGTTTAGAAAACTATTATAAAGGGCTTAGAGATTTAATTAGGGTAACAAATCACTTCGGATTAAGTTGGAGACAAAAATTACCTGCAATTTTTTTTTTCAGAAGGGTTTGAGTAATGGAAGGGCGTTCTTCCGTACCGTGAATTAAAAAGGGACCTCGGGAGACCAATTAAAACTTAACCCAGATTTAAACATGGGGCCGAAAAGGCCGGATTTTTATCTACAACTTGTTGTGTCATCCTCCGCTTGTTCTACAACAATGCCTTAGCATTAAAATGTAAATCGAGGTGTTTTCTATTTAACATAATCCGACTAAGAAATCCTGTATAACGTATTTACCAACCGGAATAATTTAAAGGAGGGGTGGAATTTTTTCTGAAGATAAGATGAACTTTTTACTTAAAAAAGTAATTAAAAAAGAGCTAACGTTAATTCTGTTGTAGATTTAATTTGAAGACTTGTGTGCTATTCAAAGTCTGTGTTTCCGTAGGATTATTGCGATAAAAGCACATTACGCCTTTCAGTTCACTTCTGTGGTTAAAAGCTAGGAACGTCTTCCGTTAAAAGGAAATTACGAGCGTTAATGGTTGGTTAAAGCCTTGATTTCCATTCCCATTTAGTTCCTCGAGTGTTTATTATACAGTAATAAATAGAATTTTTTATGGCTTTCCATTTTACGATCAGGGTTTTTACAGTCGTAAAGCTTGGCGCTTCGGGTAGTAAAAATCCTACCGCTGTCACCAAATATTCAGAAGCCGTAAAAATCGTTTTAAAATTGAATTTTGAACAATGTGTTTGGATAAAGGCGGAAAACGCGGTTTCGGATAAAGACGTTGGAAAATTAATAAAGTGTGGATTACAACCTTCACACTTCCTTCAAAGTCTGGGGTTTCTATTAAAGACGTCGGGGAGGTTGCGGGTAAGGAAAAACTTGGCTTTAACTTTGTCAACCCGACTACGAGAAGGAATTCAATTACAAGTTTGATGATGTCTACCCCGTGCGGACACCGGAAGTAAAAGGCTCCCCACGTGCGGCTTTTCATCCCCCCTTCCTCTTTTGAAGGTGGAAATTGACGGAAGGACACTTTATTCGATTGGACCACCCAAATTAAGGAATTTTAACATTTAAATGATCAAAGTTAAGAAGTTTTATGCGGTTTTTCATCCTCCATTAACGATGCTATATTTCCCGAATCCCATTACTCGGCCTTTTATTATCTTGTTCGAATTCTACTAGGCCTCCGTTATCAACATTGGGGTGGGAGCGAAAAATTTCAAGCGAGGCGCGGAATATCCGCACCAAGACGATTTATTACTCGCGTGTTATAATGAACTTCATTTTGCTTCTAAAAAATTTTTTTACCTGCCACTTTCTATTATTATATTAAGTCACGCTTTTAAGTGATTTGTTACTCAAAAAACATTACGCTTTTTCGAAGATCTGGAGAATGGCAGGTGTTGAACATTATCGGTACTGAATTATTCTTTAAAATCTTCTTTTTTTTGGTTCCCTCCTATTAAGGAGCAAATTGTTTCCCCTCTTTTTTTTCTCTCTTCTTAAATAATTCATGGAGTAAGTGCGAATATCGATTTTGGCATCTAATGGCACGGTTGCTGTACTGGGCCACAAAGTGCCCCATGGGACTAATAATCAGTCTCAGACAAGGGGAGTTATCCCTTTTCATTTATCGTCCGTGTCATCCTAGGATATCCCATTATCTCCTAATAGGGTACTCGTCTCCTTCCCACCCTAGGGCCCCAACTGTACTATGTTTTATTTCCCTGTTAATTTCGTGAAAGCCACTCCTCGTTCTGATTTATTCAACCCATTAGATTTTTAGGGGGAGAATAGAATCTTTTTGCATTCCGCTTCGTCGGAACCAATCGGTCAGAATCCCTTGGAAATTGCGGGATAAACACGATGGGCTTATTCCCCTTATTTTTTTCGTTTGTCCATCTTATTATCAATTTGTTGCATAACTCTTAAAGGGATTTTGCATCCCCACCTGCGCACCCTCTTTCGTCCCGACAAATCCAATTTCCTTTATCGTTGTCTCAGGAGGACAACGGTTATTATCAAACTGAATATTGCATAAGTAAACATAGAATAATAAAGGGCATTTTTATTCCTTCAACTGAATTACAGAGAGGAGGAATTTTTGTTTTTCTTTGGCCCTCCACCAGTGTTGCCAGATCGGGGGTTTTTCCCCTAAATTTGGGGGAATTTTAGGCCTTCGGAGGGGTTTTTTAGGGGAGAAGTAGTAGTTAAATTTTAGTTTTTATTGTCTTATGGTTATTTATTAGTTTATTACCTTGCAAAGTCTATTAAAACCTTTTTAATAAAAAAAACCTATCAAAATTTTTCTTCACATATAAACTAAAACAAAATTTAGGGGGAAAGTTGGAAATCTGGGGGGAAAATAAACCCTTTTAGGGGGAAACCAATGAAGTCGTTGGCAACACTGTCCTCCACATCTGTTCCAATCTGGCTACTCGATGTTCTCAGGATAATTTTGGAGCTAAGCTTTGAGTCATATGAGAGAAGCCCTTTTCATGGTGGTCAACATGAAATTAGAAGGTCTTTCAATATCCCAAATTGAGTAGAAATACGAAAACACAATCAAACGCCCTCTGTGGAAAGCGCCCCAGGGGACCCCTCCACCAAAATAAGTTTAATTATTTCCTCGAAAAACCCCTTAATCCTCTTCACTATCTGGAAAAAGTAAACATGATTGGCTATGTTGGGGACAATAGGACAAACAGGAAGAAAATTGAAGAGGGAAAAAAAAAAAGGGGAAATCGTGTTGGAATAACAATGACAATGAGACATCCTTGACCCCTCCCAGAAACATGTGCATCCGACAAATAAAAACTTTTTCCACCCTACCTTTTAAATTATTTTCTTTATTTCTCACCGTGCGTTTTCCCCCAACAAGGGCGTTTTAAGGTGTTCTTTTACGACAAAATTAAATATTCATTTTATAAAAGATGACTTTTTTACGTTTTTTGTTATTTGACCCAGCGTTAGTTGAAAGAAAAAACTAAAATAAACCTGGGATTTATTCAAGAGCACGGAACCAATTTTCAAATCCTGATGACCGATAAATAACTCACAAGTCTTGGATCGCCCTTTTAGAAAATTTATCTCGTCGCCCCTTTAAAAATCTACAAGACCCTGATTTGTAGACTGTTCTAGTACTTCACAGAAAATAAAATAGGAACCAATTTTCTTTTTTCAACCAACTGTTTTTTTAAACTAAAAATGATTGTATTTTTTAAATTAAAATTTTTATTGTATCGGGCTTATTCACGAGTTTACACCAGAACTAATAAAGGGAATAAAAAACGAGAGTTTAAGCAAATTTTAATTCCCGGGGGATAAAATCAGGTGTTACTTTTATATCAAATTATGATGTAAAATGTAATGGCGAGGTGTAAAAAAATATCGCTTGTCCCTCCCGACATATGTCTTGTTGAGAAATGGACTTAATTTGGCGGGAGCGGGCGGTTAGGAACCCCTTTTTCTAAAGGGTTGTTAGCCCTTTTTACCCGGACAATGGGGCTCATAAACGATTGCAATATGTCGGCATTCCGAGCGAAAGTGGACTTTTCAATTTTTTTTCGACGATTAATAGGGGGGAAAATGACAAAAACCGATTTCGCCTGTTGAAATGAGGAAACTGGTCGAGAGAGTGGTGCCAGGCTGGGTTAATCGCCATATTGCCATGGCCAAGGACCTCAAGCGAGACTAACCCTACATGAAAGGTAAGCATGTAATTTTCTGAACATAATAGTCCATAATTTAGTAACAAACCGAAAAAAGGAGTCTCAGGTATTCTATAGGCCTCAATAAATAACAGAAAACTTGACATTTTAACTTGAAAAAACCGGATTTTTTCGCCCCTTTTTCTCACCCACTAAATTTTATGCGTCTTCACGTCCATACAAAAAGGCAAACAAGGCCGTAGACAGTTTAAAGCCATGCATGAACGCTCGCAAAAAAAGAAAGAACAACTTATTCATAGTCACGTACTATTACGACCTTTTTTCCAATTTGGGGAAAGAAATATTTTGTTGAAATTTTTATAACGATTTCGTGATGAGTGAACGCCGAGGTTTATTTTCGGGGGTCCCACACAGTGAATAAATTGACACGTGTATAACCATCAACATGTGTACAGCCTAGAAGATTAGCAAGAGGGTTCTAATCCCGTTCCAACACATGTGCCCCGACTAAATCGCTTATTGATTCGTACCAAGATTTTTTTTCTATACGGAAAAAAAGAAAATTAAGCACCGTCAAGGAAGAAATGACACTTGGTGCTTGCGTGACTGAATTTTTTTTTTCATTAAACATCGTTCTATTTATGTCTTATCTAAACGTTTTACTATGCAAAACGCCCTCAAACCACAAAAAAACTTATCCGATAACCAAATTGAAAACTTTGTATACTTTACGCATAAAAAGGGTAGTTTTTTTATTTCAGGGGCCGAAGGCCTAAGTGTTTTTCGTTGGGCCTTAATTTTAACAAGGAAAAAAATACGAAAATATATTTTTATATTCTTTACATTTTTTTCGACGGATACGAAAAGGGGTGGAGGGCATCAATATGCAAGTGTTGTAGCGCTTTTCATTGTCTGATAATACGCGGAATTAGGAGAGTCCCTTCGTTTGCATTCAACCCTTTTTGTTTTAAGTCTCTTAAGTGATTTTTTTTTCTAAAGGGAAAACTAAATTTGCATGATAAAACTTTGATCAATAAATTCAGGCAATAAGAGTCTAAATTAGATGTTAATTTTTCGTTTTAAAAGAAGGGAAAAAACACCTCAGGCTGAAGGAATCCGGTAATTAACTTACTTAAAGAAGTTATTGTGATACCCTCCACGTCGGGTTTGGGAGGATCCATTGGAATATTGATCTTACCGATCTCAACTTTGTCTGTGGTTCCGGCCGGCCGTAGCATTTTTTCCGGAACACTTTACGGCCACAGTTTTCATCCGATTTTCACCAATTTTCACACAAATTTCTTAGCCGTGAAGAAGAATGTAACGAGGGCGATTTTTGAATTTCGAAAAAATGGCGGAGATATGTGTTTGAAATTATGAAAAATTCGCTGCGGCCTAACCGTTAATCCGATTTTCACCAAATTTTCACCAATATTTTTTAAGAATTTTAAAGTAAAAAAATTGCCACTTTTTGATTATTACTTTTTTTTAGTACGGAGAAATTTCATACTCTACCCATTACGAGAGGCACATCCTAGGCCAAAGAGCTATTATTTCTACCTTGACACTTAAAAAATTTTCGAAAAAAAGAACTACAAAATTTTTGGAAAAAAAAACTCGAAAATTTTAGGGAAAAAAACTTAAAAATTTTTTCGAAAAAAAAAAAAATAAAAAAAAAAAAAAAAAGGAAAACCCGGAAAAATTTTCGAAAAAAAAAACTTCCCCCTCCCTTATTCTTTCCCTCCTTTATACTTTCGTTCCCTTATACATCCTCCTCCCATATAATTCCCCTCCCATATGCTTCCCCCTCCGTTATACTTCCCCTCCTATATACTTCCCATCTGTTATACTTCCCCTCCGCTATACTTCCCCCTCCTATATTGTTACTTCTCTTTAGGAAGTTTTCGTTGGAAGCTCTTCAAACCAGTACATTTTTCTTCTTTCATCCTTCATATTGTTTTATAAAATTTACATTATTTATAGTGTAGATTTCAGTCTATTTTCGGGTATATTGAAATATAATCGTATTAAATTCTCAATGGTTTTACTGAAAAATTAAAAAAATTGGGGTGGGCATTAATTATTTTAAAAATTTCAATTTTTTAAAAATAACGTTTTAACGTCAATCAACGTCGTTTGAACCCCATCTAAAAATAAATGTTAAAAAATTCAATTTTCACAAATAAAAAGAAAAAAATGAAAAATCTTTTGATTGAAGAGAAGCTATAGAGTTTTCACTTTTTTTTTAAATTTAAATCCTTCAAAAATGTATGATAAACAAGGCTAATAATGAAAAAAGTTGAATTTTTTTTTATAAAAAAATATCAAAAAAAGATGATTTTCTTGAACATTTTCGCCCATTAGCGAACCCTTCTTGTATTATTCACGGCTTATTAGAATGGATGGTTTTCCCTTTAGGCTTTTGAGAGGTTTCCCATCACCGAGAATCAATTCCGCTTCAGGGGACCTTTCAATTATTTCGCCCCGGATCTGTGGCGATTCGACGGGATTAGCTTTTCAAGTGTCCCCCCCATCCAAAGGACCCTACACCAACGATTTTTGAAAACGTGCCGTCAGGATTACGCCTGAAAGTTGCTTTTCATACGGTACTTTATTAACTTTTTTAACAACCTTAAGAAAGCCCATATGTTACGAACATCTGACGCATTTTTTTTTTACAGGTGCAACAAAGGGCTGCATCCTCTTTAGTTGATCCCAAAGCTAATTCCAGCGTCTCATATTCGCATATGGCCCTTTTCCCTTCTCCCTTTATGAAGGAGACACTACTTAAAATTAATTGTAACGACCGACGACCCCTAAAACGAGGCTTCCCTTCTAAAATATCAACTACGTCGTACTTGAACTTTAATTAATTTGAAATTAATGAAATATTCAAGTTCAATGTTACATAAATTTCCCCCATAAAAAGTCTCCAAGGATAAAACATGAAAATTTGGCCATCAAACTTCGGAAGTAAACAAGAAAAAAAATGTTTGGAGGCTAAAAAATCGAAATTCTATAGTGAGTTTGAAAGGCGTTTTTAGCTAATTCGATCCCTGAAATGGACGGCTGTGGACAAGGGAAATCCATTTAGGTTTAGTGGTTTTGTACTTGAGGTTTATTAATCTAATGGTTTTTTACGTAAAATGTTTTTTTCAACACACCCCCTTTGGGTGGGAACACAATCACAATATTGTTGTTTATAATCCCGGCAATCGAAAACGTTTTCAATTTAAAAAAAAAAGTGGGGAAGTTTAAGCGTTGTTCTTTACGCTAATAAAGTGGAAGATGGTGGTCGAATAAAAAGGCTTCTGTTGGTGATTACCGTTGTAAAAAGGTAATTAAATAAAAGCCGGAGGGTTTTTTTTTGAAAGGAAGCCCGTATTTTTGTAACAAGTGAGAAAACGGGCTCCGCGGGCCATTCCATTCAATGAGAAAGAGCAATAAAGCGGTTGAGAGCGTCGTCAAGTTCCCAGCATTTTTGGTAAATTAAAGGACGTTAAGAGTCTCCTTAACGACCGTTCAAGTCCGGACTTGAATGGCCACCCTTTCGCATCAATTTTTCGAAAGAATCCTAAGATCATCCCTTTCGGGGGAGGAGGAATTTATTAGGCAAACTTTTCGAATCCCGATAATTAAGCTTGGTGACGAAGACGGACTTTGGAAAATTTATAGAGGAGTAATTCTGGACCGGACAGGCTAATTGCGTCATAAATAAGAGGGGAAAGTTCTTCAGTTTCGGCGATGGAGGGGTTGCGTATTATAACACCGAAACCCCCCCGCACACGACATAAATACTGATTAATTAAGAACGGGACGTTTGTCTTGATTAGCTCCGGGGAGGGCTATTGACAGGGGTGAGTGTGGTAAACACCACATTCACGGATGCCCATCGCCGTTTTCGACCCTCCCGCTTTTACCGCAAACCGCCAACAATTCACACCCAGGAGTAAACATGTTTGCGCCGAAACTGCCCATCCGAGACTTCGTCTAATAAATTTCAAAACCAAGGCTGAAAAGTTTGTATACCATAATTGTAACACTGTTGCTTCCCCGCAAAGTAATTAATTCTAAGAACCTGCTATTTAAAATCTGAGAACTATTCTAAATCTGTAGGACTCCAGGGGCACAGTACAAAAATAAAAGTGATGTACTTAAACAGCTGCTTAAGCATCAGCATTTTATCTTAAATCTTTCACTCCCAAAAAAGGGAATTTTTCAGCAAGCTTTAGAATTCATTCATACAAAATAATGAGCCATTTTTCACCCTTTGAAGTTTAAATTACTTCCTATACTTCACCTTCCAAGGATTAAAAGGGAAAGAGCGCCCACGGGCATGGTAAACTATGAAGCGATCGCGAAATGATATCCTTAGGTAAATATTTCAATTTTTAAACCAAAAACGGATTTAAAAAAAATTGAAAACGTAAATCACAGAGGCGTTCTAAAAATCATGCGATAAATTACTTTTTTTTAAACCGCGATATGTATCATGATTATCGTTGTCGACGATTTGTCATCGCTTTTGGTGAACGTGAAAAAATCGTTGCAGGGGGTTGATTAGGGCGCCAGGGCGTGTAATTGTAGCATGATATGTGCCCGGGCCATTTACATGATTTAGTAGGACGCTTGTTGTGACGGGCAGATGCACCTCTAATGGAAGAATAATAATCTCAAAATCGTCCCCCTTTTGTCACGGACCACAAAAGGGTTTTTATCCGGGGGTCGAAAAAAGGGTCCGGAGACGTCTTCCTAGACAAATAGATGGGCGTGACCGTATATCTATCTTCGGAGAGGGATTGCCTTTACCCTCACCATCTGCGCCCGATATTCACACTCTTAATCGTTTACATTTTAAAATAATAAGAAAATCCTAGGTAAACGTTGCGGAATAAAAAATATGGAAGGGTCGTCGATATAAGGGTTCCATCAACCGTAAAAACCCATAAATGCTCTTGGGCCGGCGAAGCGTTAGGCTCTTATATCGCCCTTCTGGAAATATGGGATAAACTTCGATATCCTCAGGTTGCTTCCACTGAGCGATTCACTAAGAAGCTTTTTTTTAAATATTACCTCTTATTTCGAAGGCCTCCAAATACGGTGACCCTCAAAAGCTTTCAGAGGATTTCCCTGAACTTAGAAATATAAATAATTTATTATAAAACGCTTGGTATTCAGTTTAATCCATGATTGCGAATTTAACAAAAGGAAAAACTGCTTAAAGTAATAACAAGGCGAACTTTTTTTCCTCCTTCATCCCAGCAACCCCAAGGCTTTAATAATGAAAAATCGTCCAGAAGGTAGATAGAGCTTCGGAATTATACGGGAGAAGGGTGGCCCCAAGTTGCTCATTATTCGAGAAGGGGGAGACGGAATTGGGGGTCTTCCCTATGTCGAAAGGGAAAAAAAGGAAGGCGAGACGGGAGTAAATAGAAAGGACTTTTTGTACAAATTGAGCTTTTCCCTGAAAAACCCCCGTCTGTCTGGTTATACAGGTGTGCGTCGGATGTAAATAAGAAAGCCCCCTTCAACATTCGATGCCCCTGTCACTCCGTCCCTAGTCAAACCAATCTTTTCTTACTCGGGGAAAATTTTCTTTTTGAAGCCCACAACTTTTACGCATCCTGAGGAACTTTATGTAAATTTAAATACGTGAAATGTTATAAAAGTGAATATTTCCCCCTTGAGGAAGAAGCATTGCAATCTGTAAAGATACACACAAGTTTTAAGGGGCTCAATGCGGTCGGAGTCAAAACTTTCGAAATAGAAGTAAATCCGCAGGGAATCATTTTATGAATATCTTTTTAAAGAATCATGAAAATCCATCAGCAATGATTAAAATAATACTTTGTCCTCTAACCCGCTCTCTACCGATCAATTGAGGAGCGGAGTTTGAGCAAAATTTTTGGCAGCATAAAAAATGAAGATGGAAGTGTGAAGGGAAAATTGAGGGAGTATCAATGAAGTCATTTAGAAACATAAGATTTAGCTCGTGGACAGTTGGTATTTACATCCCAAAAAGCCACATGTTACCATCTCCAGTAAATTGGAGTGCACTCCACTTTAATCCTCTTGAACAGAATCTTACGCGTCGAGAGAGCGGCGAGTCGTAAAATTATGCATATCGGGGGCAATAGCGCGTTTGCGAAGGAGGGATCAGAGACTCCCTTTATCGGATGTCGAAAGGCGAGGCCCCTGAGCAGACAATGCACCTACGTGAACGAAATTTAGACGCGGAGGGGAAAACATGAGGGAGGGCCTCATGCAATATGCATCCCGCCTACGTATTAACTGACAACTGGTCATCCGACCGCAGTGACACATCTGTCAATATAATCGAATTCGGTCCAAGAAACGGAGGCGTCCTCCTGTCAATCATCCGATAAAATCATCAAGATATACATCAAAAAGGACAAATCCTATTAAAACATTTTCAGTCAAAACCTTTTGTCAACTTTATTTTTATCTCAAAACATGTTAATCTTGCAAAAGAATCAGTCTATCACCTCTGACCTGACCTGAACTTTTGTTTAAATACTTCTCAGTAGAAGCCTTTCATATTTTTTTCAAACAAATTTATTACTTTGCCCTTCTCTAGCTTTCTGGACAATGCGTTTCACTGTTTTTTTGTGGCACTTTTATTATTTATGATTTTTTTGTAGCTAAAAAAATCATAATTTTAAAAAAGATTCCCACATCAATGACTCACAGGGGCTTTAATCAACCCACTTGAAGGGCGTATCAACGAATAATGACTTCATTAACGTCAAGTTTCATTTAGGAAATGAATGACCGAAAATAGACTGTTTTATGGCTAGTGCTCATAAGGGGACAATGCATCTAATTTGTTTAGGTAAATTTACATTAAAACGAATAAAACGTTTAAGTAAAAACTCCAGAGATTCAAACTTTGGGGCTTCTAAGTCCTACGGTCGTAGCGTAAGTGACGCCGAAAAAAGCTTGGGATTATCACTAAAAACCCGTTTATTATTAAAAGTCTGGAATGGTATAATGATTTAAAAGAAAGGATTTTTTGTTCCGGATTAATTTTGTCTGTTGTTTCTCCAGCCTTGTTTTTATTTTAATATCGTCCAGTCCTCAAAGAAAGAGTATGATGTGGAGATAAAGGGGAGGAAGACGGTTCGAAAGAGGAAATTTTTTTTCCCCCTCAAGTCTTAAAAAAAAGGCAATTTCAAATTGCGTTTGTTTTTATAAACGTAATATTAATAACATTTTACGGCACCACTTCTGTATAATGGATATAAAAAAAAACGAAATTGTTTATTGAGAGTTGTGGATTTTTTTTTGTGCTGCCAGGTTATAAAGGCTTATACCTAGGGCAGTAAAGGCCCTTTCAAAAGAGTATTAGGGGTCGGCCTCAATTGTACCGCCATTGACTCGGGGGAGTTACACGTGTAGACGTTTCAAGTAAACAGGAAAAAGAGGGAAGTTTAGAAAAATAAAATGGAATTGTCGGTCTATGGTCAAATTTCATCCCCTTTACGGCTTAAATGTTTTTAATTTTTAAAAAGAACTACTAACTTTGAATATTTTAATTATATCGGAGTAACCGCTGGAAAGAATGGAAGGACTGATGAGCGGGCAATCACCGGGCGATTCACACAAGATAATCCTCCCATCTCCGGGGAGGCCTGAAAGGGCGGCGGGAGAGGCATCTCTAATCCGGCGGGTAAATAGCTCCCTAACGAAGTTGTTTGCCCAAGGATTACAGGGAGTACGACTCGATTACGCAATTAGTCATTTGATCCGTGTTATGCCGGTGCGGTGTCCTCCCCCGAAAGGTGTATTGGACCGGAAGGACATTTTCGAAGGGATTCTTCTCACGCCCCCGGATGTGAATTCCTTTTTTCTCCCACCGAAGGGATTTATTATGACCGACGCGCCGTCATATTGAAAAAGAATTAAAAAATCGTTTCTCATAATTTTTTCTTCCCCCATTTTTTTTTGGTGTACGTCTCAAGAATCGAAAGTCCCACCCCTTCCATTGTCTTCTATATTTATTGCCTTTCAAAGAGCTAATTTATGCCATTCCTTTTTGATTGGAAAACTTTTTATTATAAATTCCTATTAAAAGTATCTCGTTTTTTGTCTCTTACTAATTTTTAATGCATCTGTGGCTTTGTGAAAAGAATATTAATTGGGGAAATTCCTTTAAAGTTGAATTAAAATCCTAAAAGGTAGAGTAATAAAAAAGTAATCACATCCCTTTGTGTGCCTTTTATTTAAAACGAACAATAGCCCGATTTCAAAATCCTATAAGGGATTAAGTTTAATCAAGTCTAACTACATCGAAAATAGTAAGTGGCTAATGTTGAATAAATAAATCCAATCAGATTGCATACATGATTGAAACATAACAATATGCGATTCAATTATGGGAATAATATCTAAGTTGCTCCACTTATCGACCCTACTCGCTCCCCTAATTCAAATTGAGTATTGTTCCGGTCTAATGTCAACTGTCGCTAATTAATTGGAAATCACAGTTTTGATTGAAGGACATTATGAAAGGAAGACGAGGAAGAATGCAAAAGAGGTACGATAAATATCAGCGAGATAACATTGTCGGAGACGTTTTTCATTCAAGAACCGACCTGGTTGCTGAATTAAAGATGCAAGATAGGTTTCAGGTCTGATTCCACACAGAAATACCAACGAATTCATCATCTGAAGAACGGAAAGATAGGAGGTGACCTGTAGATTCGATTGTGGAAGGGAAGACTTTGATTTAGAGGTCAGAAAAATAATGGTACGTGTGGGGTTCCACGAACCTGCTGCCCTTGCCCTTTTCCCCAAGAACTTCAAGTATGCGATTCAGTTTCATCAATCGATAAAAGGGACCCTCTTGAGTATCACCCTCGAGTACTCCTCCGCGTACAAGACTCCCCCTCCCCTGGCACTTAAACTCTCTCCGAAAATATTTGTTGCCAATGCAGCACTTTTGGTGAAGCACCCACGTCTTTTACTGCAATATCACGCTCAATAAGAAGAGATAATTATATTTCTAAGCGCTTTCAACCCCTTTTTCGACTTCTAAGCCTTTATTATGCGAAAACTTTCCGATTATTTTCACAAAATATGTTTGTTCAGATTTTGTAGGGGAGAGTAGGAAATGGAGAGGAAAAAGGATCTGATTATATTAAACGATTCCATGCTAAATAGCTTCAAGAGAAGAGTTCTTTTTACAACCCCTTTTGTCTAACTATAATGGATATTGCCAATTTATTCTCAATCGATAATTACACTGTAGCTCTTCACAAATTTAATATCGACATCCATCAGAATTTTCCTCATGTTATTAAGCACTTAAATAATTGCTTTTAGCTCCGATAAGGGGGAGTGTATGTTACATAATCCGATTATTACAAACTCAGAACTATTGAACGCTAAAATCTTTCAACAGATACTCGATAAATTTTCTTCTGTAAATATTTGATGAATTTAGGGGTCTTAAGATCACGTCTAGACTCGGCTTACAGTTTGATTTATTCTTACAAACATCCCCCACATCTCATGTATTATGCGAAATCCGAGTTCTCTTTGATCGGAATCACTTTATTTCGCTTTTTTCCTCCTCCCAGGTACCGTTGGGCGATTTGTCCGTAAGAAAAATTCACCGTTGAATCGCATTGACAAGAACGTTCGACCGTATCTGGATCGAATCCTCAAGCGGAAAGCTTGATATTCTTCTTCAAAAGATCTAGTTTCTCAATATTTAAATGTGATTAACAAATTAGCATTCTTTTCTTTTTTCCTCGTAATTAAATCGAAAAGCGCCCGACAAATCTTGCCCCTTTTCATTACGATGCAAAACGATCGGGGAGTCCGCGCCGAGCGGTAATCAAGAGAAAACCGGTGATTGATTTATCAACTATTTGCATATTTAGGGGAGGTCCGGCTTCATTTACCTAAGAATAGGAAACAGGGCCATAATTTACAAACGAGGTAAAGCAGTCAGGGGTTGAGAGTTCTCCCTCTTTTCCTAATTAAAGAAGACAATATGACGAGGTTTCTTAATTAAGATTCAGACGGTAAGTTATTGAAATTTTGAAAATTAAACCTTTTTTCCCTTAAATCACTAACCTGCACAAGAAAAGGAAGCTGTTAAATTTTACCTGAAACAAAAAGGAGAAAAATATTAATAAAATATGAAGTTGTTAAATGATGTTGCCAAGTTTCTGAGGTGTTAAAAGGTTTTAACATAAACTCGGGTTTAACCAAGATGAAAAGCTAGTTGGAGTCAAGAGGTGCTTAATGAGCAACGGATTAGAGTTCTTGCGGTGGAGTAGGCGACGTGTGACTAAGCGAAATCTCCATGAAACCAATTGAAGAACGGAAAAACATTAAAACCGATGAAAAATTTAAGGTTGCTCTTGTATATTTTAAATCAACGGGATTGCGCATAGAGTTAGGGTTTTACTCCCTGAATAGTATTACCTGTGCGCAATAACGGTGCCTGAAATGTTGAAGCAGGTAAAAATGCGCAATCACGGTACGGCCCCTCCCGGATGCTCCGGGATTGCGCATAGAGTTAGGGTTTTTACTCCCTGCAATAGTTATTACCTGTGCGCAATAACGGTGCCTGAAATGTTGAAGCAGGTAAAAATGCGCAATCACGGTACGGCCCCTCCCGGCTGCTCCGGGATTGCGCATAGAGTTAGGGTTTTTACTCCCTGCAATAGTTTTACCTATGCGCAATAACGGTGCCTGAAATGTTGAAGCAGGTAAAAATGCGCAATCACGGTACGGCCTTCCAGTTTGGCAATGATGGGCTTTTCAGAAAATCAGGTTGTTAGTACTGGGAATCTGAAATTGGAACATCCCAGCAATTTGGAGAGCGTGGATGGTTACAGCGTTCTTAACTTACAATGGATATTTTGTAAAATTTTAAAAAAGGAAAAACATTTTTTCCCACAAGAAGAACAAAAGAAGCTGACAGGTTCTTCACCTTCCATAGTGTTAAAATTTACTTCCGCATTTTTGAGCATTTTTCTTCCCTCGCCACTTTTCACCCCACCCTAAAGAATCTTAGAGACACGGAGGGTGTTTGTGCATGTTGGGGAGTCATCATTGTTGAAAGATGTGTTCACCCAGGGGATGTAACCATGTCAACTGGAGTAATTGAATGCTGTATAATAGAGGGATTTTTCTGTAGGGGACACCTAACAAGGAGCTATTGTAGCCGACCCGTACGTGATTCCTTTTTAATCAATAGTCAACAATCGAAGAAAATAGAAGAAAAACGACGTGGGATTTTTTTCGAGACCGCTAAGAACGATTAGGGTTTCAAGAGGAAAAGGATTCGAACCCACTCAGTCTAAGTGGGATGGATAGTGTCTCGGTTGTTTTTATCTCACTTAACACCCCAACGATGAGTGTGCATTTAAAGCAATTAAAAGATCCAGAATTAATGTAGTACTTATAGTTTATAAGAAATATTAAGCTATAAGAAAACAAAAGATATGGAAAAAAATATTGGTGTTGAATAACTTCTTTTATTTGCGGTATTTTTGGTGATGGGGAAGTAAACAGAGAGAAGGGGGAAGTGTCAATACCCAACCCCTGGGGGGTTTAGGGAAACGTTAATATTCACTGTCAAAACTCCGTCTGGGGCATTCCTTTCTTCATAGTCTACCCGGAAAAAGGTCCCTGCGGCTCTTCCCATTCCCGAATCGGTCAGAAACAGGCATCAAATATTTATAACACGGTATGACGGCTTTTTAATAGGAGATGTTGTAGAGGGTGAGGGGGTAAATATTCATTTATGCAAATACCACGGAGGTCTGCGATATGCCTTTTAAATTAAAACGACAGAAAAATACCCATTAACAAGTTATTTTGAATATTTTTTTTTCAGGCAAATTCTAAGGCTGTCTCAAATTAGGTACGGCGAAAAATGATAAGGAATTAACTATCTATCTACATGAAAGAGTGGCGCTAAAGGTGGGGAGGAACTCCACTGACGTCATTTATAGTAGAATTCAAGTCTATAATTTAGGAACGATGTACGATTTATTAAAAAGACGTCACTCTGACGTCACATTACGTGATGAAAATGAATGAGGCGAATGTTATTTCGGGTAAAGGGTTATAGGAGTATGAAACGGTTCTAAATTAAGTAATTACGAGTGTAGGGCGCTGGGTGGTGAATGCCAAACTAGGAAAGCCGAGGCCACAAGGGTGACTTAATTTAATACTATTATCAAGGGTTTCGCATTGACATTCCGCTGAACATTCTCCGTCTCCGGGCCAAAGCTACGAGAAAAGTGCCTTTAACAAACGGACCAAAGCGGATAATGAAATTTGTAACACATACCTTACTCTTTTTTTTCCTTTCCCTTTTTTTATTTGACACTCTTTTTCCCCCGATTCAATACAATTTTTTTCTTTTTTTCACTTTAGGATATTAAAAAAAGGGCTCGTAAAATATAGCGTCTTTATTAGCATTCTCGTCTTGGGCGAATATTAGATAGACGCCTGAATACAATCTAGAGACGTTCAAATAAATAACAGCTCTTTTCCCTCCCTACTTGAACCACTCATCATTTCAACAACAAACCAAACGAGCTCCCCCCCTTTGTAAGAGCATTAGAGACTCCTTTATTGCGTCTTGAGGTACATCAAATTACTCAAAACGTGCTTTATGGGTTAATAAACAATACAATGTCGCTCACTATAATTTAACACCATTAAGCTTTATAAAACATAAAAAGAAGGAGAAAATGACATAATTTAACCCTTCGATAACACCCTAAAGTCATGGAAGTTTCTTTAAAAACAAGTTTAACATTCTTTAAGATACTTTTCTTTCTTGTTCTAGCAGTCTGATATTTAATTTAACTCGTGAGAGAAATTTCTCATTAAAATTTAAGGAATACTTAAAGAGTTTATTTAGCAACTAAAAAAGAAGTTCTTAACGCAATGTGTTTTTTGTGCCGCTTTTGTGAATTTTTCAGAAATTTTTCTAAATGAAAGAGAATCATCAAAAACGCTCATAAATTTTCTCCTAGATTAATTAGTAGATTAATTATTTATGTTTTGAATTTTGGCGCCGACGTTCGAAGCGCTCTGACGTATGCATTTGTCGCGGCTTGATGCGTAACTACTTCATTTTATTGAGGTCGGGAACCCTTAAAATTCCAGGGATTTTGAAAATAAAAACAGTTGTATTGAACGGAGGAATCAACTGGTTGGAAAGAGGAGGAGGGGTGATTTCGAGTTGATTAGGAGGCGGTAAATTTATGCGGGGGAAGAAGGTCTAGAAGGTCTAATTTACCCTCCCGTCGAATCTTCTCCGAATCATTCACGCCTCGAGGACACGTGTAATCTTCACAGTACACACCCCTCCTACCGTCCTGACTATTATAATAAAGTTCAAAACTCCACGTATATTTTAGTTTCATCATTATCAAGAATTTACAATCATTTACGGACTTACGTGATCTAGATATCAAGTAGTAAACTTTTATTTATAATTTGTAAATAATATAGGAGAGAAATTCAAAAATAACTTGGAATTTATCTAATTTTCCCACACTTCTCTCTCCCTTTTTTAAAAAATATATCTTATTATTTTTAATAATAAAACATAAAAATTATTATCACCCATTAATTTTTTTACTCTAAATGCATAAAAAAAACTGCGATTCTAACACAAGAACTCTCAAATGAAACAGCGAGCTCGGTTAATTGAGAGGTCCTAGGTTCGAATCCCAATAGACAATTTTTTCTCCTCTATTTCATTTTTAACTTCTCTTTCTTCCAGACAGGGTCAAATCGAATATTGATTTTTACCGATCTCAACTTTGTCCGTGGTGCCGGCCGTCCGTCCGTAGCATTTTTTCCGGAACACTTTACGGCCACAATTTTCAACCGATTTTCACCAAATTTTCTTTAGTCGGTGAACAAAAACTAACGAGGGCGATTTTTGGTTTTGGAAAAAATGGCGGAGATACGTCTGTTAGAAATTTTAAAAAAATTCGCTGCGGCCGAACCGTTTAGGGATTGCAATCCCGGGATTAAATTTTGATCCCGAAATTTCGAGATCCGGAATAAAAAATCCCGGGATCCCGGGATTTTCGGGATTGAATTTCGGGATTTGAAAAAAAAGTCTAAAACCAGTAAGCAATAGAAAATGTTATTTATTATAAGTTATAAACTATGTAGTTGTTGGTATTTACAAATATTCTAAACATTATTATTTTGAAAATGACTTCTCAAAAAACTTAAAGCGTTATTGTTTCGTCTCCTAATCTGGACCTAACAGATTTGCATAAATATCCTGCAGCAGAAAACTCCTCAATACGACACTTCGTGGTCAACTAAATCAATACAGCAATAAAACTTATATATTAAAATAATAAGGAGGGGAAAGGGCTTGTTTGTGCATGTTTGTAAACTAACGATTTTTTTCGTCTAAATTAATTAGACCTGTCACATAAAAATAAGATTTATTATGGGTTTTTCTGCACTCGTATCATCGCGACCTGTCAAACTAGCTAGATTATAAACCGTGAAATTAATATTAGACCTGTCATAGAAAAATAAGAAATATTGGTTTTATCTGCACCTGTTGACCTGTCAATGAAAAATAAATTTTCAAATCCCGAAAATCCCGGATTTTAAAATCCCGATCCCAAGTGCTTTCGGGATCAAAAAAATCCGGGATCCCGGGATTTTAAAATCCCGATCCCAAGTGCTTTCGGGATCAAAAAATCCGGGATCCCGGGATTGCAATCCCTATACGAGAGGAACCTCGCTTGGGCAAAAATCCTATTATTTTACCTTGATACTTAAAAAAATTTTCGAAAAAAAAACCCTCCTTTGTACTTCCCCCTCCCTTATATTTCCTTCTCCGTTACACTTCACCTCCGTTATACTTCCCCTCCTTTATACTTCTCTACCAGTTTTACTTCTCTTTAAGGAAGTTTTCGCAGGAAGCTCTTCAACTAGTACTTTTTTTTCTGATTCAATACTGATCCTTTAAAACTCTAAAATGTATAAATTTTTAACTTTTTAAACAATCATTGTATGTTCATTGTGAAATACAACAATAATTCCGGAATTATTGACGTGGATCAATAATGTAAAAGGTTATGTTTGCTCATTAAGGTCATGTATTTTAAAAAGGCACGTGTAGTTGTGTACCTTCACTCCTCGAACATCTGTCCTAGTACTTAAGTTCTCAACAAGTCCTTAGGGAATCTGAGTCACGCCAATTATTTTTCCACAAAAAGGCCTCAAAGTGAAAAATATAAAAAATGGCGAAAAGAACGATTTTATCTCGTGAGGTAAAAAAGAAGCCGCGTTTGATACGAAGTGTCTTCCGAAATTGCTGAAAAACCTTTCAGTATTTAACCATTTCATCCTCACGATCAGGACCCCGATATTCGTGAATTCTTCGTAGTTCTAATGACCGTTAAAATCGTGCAGGATGTGACTTTTTAAGTCACGTATTTTTTCTCTTTTTTTAAAACCGAGGAAGGGCGAAGGGTCCGAAATCCTTCCCAATACGTTATTTAACACGAAGCCACAAATAAAGCCACAAAACTGAAACCACAGGACTTCACTCCCTTTATGAGAAAACTTTTCACTTGTTTCATCCCTCTTTTTAACCTCCCTTCCAAGTTATTACGAAATCCTTACTTTATTACAATCCGTGTTTGAGTAAATTCAACGCCCCTCTTTTTCTTTCAAGCATAAATCTAGGAAGTGAGAACTCATTTTAATTATTTTTTTCTCTCCATAATTCATTAAAAATATTATAATCATAAAAAAATTTTAATTAGGCTCTTTCAATAAGTCCAATTGAAATCGTAAAAGGCCTTTTTGGTGGTTTTAAGTGGCTTTCAGTGGAGATTCTTCCATTAATATTTTAAAAGTGTTATCTTGGAAGCTCCTTGGTTCCTTAATGAGATTATTTAAATTTAATGTATCCAGTTTCAACGGAAATTACTTTTCCTTCAATTAAAACGAAACGCTACACCTTGCAGAGGAAATAAATCTTTCGTCTGCTAACATTTCGTTTAGTCACAAGGACGAATTACATCAATGGCCTTAAAATATAATCTTTCTTAATAGAGGAAGAAAGTCTACGATTTGTATTAAAAGTACTGGTTTGAAGAGCTTCCAACGAAAACTTCTTAAAGAGAAGTGACAATATAGGAGGAGGAAGTATATGGGAGGGGAAGTATAACGGAGAAGGAAGTATATGGGAGGAGAAGTATAACAGATGGGGAAGTATAGCGGAGGGGACGTAAAACGGAGGGGAAGCATATGGGAGGGGAAGTATAACGAAGGGGAAGTATAAGGGAAAGAAAGTATAAAGGAGGGAAAGAATAAGGGAGGGGGAAGTTTTTTTTTCGAAAAATTTTCTGGTTTTCCTTTTTTTTTTGAAAAATTTTTTAAGTTCTTTTTTCGAAAATTTTTAAGTTCTCTTTTTCGAAAATTTTTTAAGTGTCAAGGTAGAAATAATGGGCTCTTTGGCCTACGGATGTGCCTCTCGTAACGGGTAGAAGTATGAAATTTCTCCCTACTAAAAAAAAATAATAATTAAAAAGTGGCAATTTTTTACACCAAAAATTCTTAAAAAATATAGTTGGTGAAAATCGGACCAACGGACAGGAAGCGCCCATGAAGATCTTAAGGTATATGACCTTTTAGTTTAAAAAGATAATATTTTGGCTTACCAGAATGAATAATTTACAAGATGCTTATATAAATTGAGAAAAGCACAGGAATTAAAGCGTTCCCGTTCAGGGAGCTTCCCCAACCCGTTCTTTGTTTCCAAGTCAGACCGTGACGGAACTCAGGATGTACTTTTTTTGCGCTGTTCTTTTTTACGTGTGCCATTTTACGTGCGGAACGACGAAGTAGGGAAAGGAAATAAATGGAGTCCGAGATAAGGCTATTATTCCCCGGGCCTCCTAATGGTACTCGAGGAGGGCGTCGAAAAACCGAATTACTACCCCACCGAGTGGAAATCAGGTCGAGTGTAAAGGAAGAAGATTAATGGCTGGATAGTTTAAGGATGACTGAACTGTACCTATTGAATAATGCACCAAAAAACTACACCTCTCTTGAATATCACAAGAAAACCGAGAGTTATTAAACTAGGGTTGCTTTTATTGCTACTTCCAGAAGGATATCACCGACAATCTCTGTTTTGTTGCATTGAATCAAACACGTGCTTCTTCCGCGCCTTGAATTGCACTTTATTGCTCATGAACCGAGTGGTTCTTATGGCCTAAAGGGTAGGGAGAGAAATCGTAAATCCAGTATTCGTATTCGACGTAGGGTGGATATCGTTAATATTTAGTACCTACTTTTACGATTATTCAATTTCTTTCATATCATTGAAAAGCCATTGAAACGACGAACGTCAGTAAACACTTGGTTTCTATAAATAGACATGAAAGAAGTCAAGACGCTGTCAAAACACATAAATTTGGCAAACGAGGTGCTTATTGAGGATAAATCATCAAGAATCTTCCGCCTTTCAAGTTTTATAAACACTTTCAAGCCACTTTGGGGGGAAAAAATTTGAACTCAGACTAAACAAAAACAGAAGCCTTTGTACGAATTTGATCCCGGGGGGCTTACGTTAATGCCAGACCCACCTGTTAACTCTCATTAATCCAATACTGGGAGTAAAAAGAAAAAAAAGTTGGCAGTATTTTGATTAATGCTCAACCCTCCAGATGTCCACAGCGTTGTTCCTACATAATTTTAATATATGAATCGCGTGACGAAAAACAAGCCAGGGTGCGTACAAAAATACTCTGTTATTAAGCTCAACGATTTTTCAGTGAAAACAACATTTTTAAAAAAGAAAAAAATTGAAAGTGATTTTATTTTTTTTTTCTTTCCCCGCAAAAGTCATTTCCTGGGCCTTTATCGTGTCGATAATAGAATAAGAATTAGGTCTTCGCCGTGATAGGCGTTTAAAGTCAACCGGCGGGAAATTCAGGGGGTGTTTTCTTCATTTTCTTACGCTTATCGCATTTCCATAACTTTCATATAAAAAATGGGACAAAAAGGAATTTTATGTTAAAAATTTGAGGCCCTCTTGAGACTAATAAGACGTTGTTTAGATTTTTAAAGAAAATAGATTTTTTTCCCCCTAAAATTAGTTACCTTCATGGCATGTGTTTGAACGAAAACACATAAATAAAAGGGCCCTTGTATGGGAAAAAGCCCTCTCCCTTTTAGTCCTTTTTTTTTGTTTCACTCGACAATTTTTTCGTCTCCTTTTTAAACAGACGACGTGTGACTTGTTAATGTGTCGGGTTGTTTAGTCACCCCTATTTAAAATGGAATATAAAAATGCCTCAGTAAAAAAGTGTCTCCGGTAATAGAGGGGCATTAATCTTATCTATGTTGACATTGTGCTTAATATGTTTATGAGTCACAAGGAGTTATTACGTCATTATTTTAATACAGTTCAAAGTGTTCGGAAGTCAACGTTTCCGCAGGAAAAGCGCCAAGGATTTTTGTAAAAATCTGCTTTTTTTGGGACGAAAAAATGTTTCTGGGCGGAGTTTCAGGCTACCTGCTTGATCTCTTATAGCTCACGTTTCCTATGACATGTGGTTCCCATGTGTTCAAAACTATTGTTGTTTGCCTTTTATTTTTTATTATTTCAAGACAGAATCCTGTTCAAGTTTCGAATTACATGTGGTTTTCATTCAATTTTTTAAGATTTTTTTTCTTAGGAATGGGGCAGTGTTTCAGGTGTACCATTGACGGAATCAGGGGAAAAAAAGCGCTAGAAGGGCCGCAAACTTCTACTAATCGATCTTTTAGTAGTTCCCCTAAGGCATAACGTAAAGTAGGTACACCAAAATTTTGGATCAGCTGGGAGCAATAGTTTTGATTTATTTGAATTTTATTGGGAAAAAATTGGACAATTCTCAGTCAACCTAAAGCAAAATATAAAGTAGGTAAACCAAAATTCTAATCTACCTACTAGGAAAGATAGGATCAGCTGGGAGCAATAGTTTTGATTTATTGGAATTTGAATTTTATTGGGGAAAAAATTTGACAATCCTCAGTCAACCTAAAGCAAAAACTAAAATTCTAATCTACCTACTAGGAAAGATAGGATCAGCTGGGAGCAATAGTTTTGATTTATTGGAATTTGAATTTTATGGGGAAAAAATTTGACAATCTTCAGTCAACCTAAAGCATAATAAAAGTAGGTAAACCAAAATTCTAATTTACCTACTAGGAAAGATAGGATCAGCTGGGAGCAATAGTTTTGATTTATTGGAATTTGAATTTTATTGGAAAAAATTTGACAATTCTCAGTCAACCTAAAGCAAATATAAAGTAGGTAAACAAAATTCTAATCTACCTACTAGGAAAGATAGGATCAGCTGGGAGCAATAGTTTGATTTATTGAAATTTGAATTTATGGGGAAAAAAATTTGACAATCTTCAGTCAACCTAAGGCATAATATAAAGTAGGTAGGTAGTAAATAAAATTCTAATCTACCTACTTGAAAGATAGGATCAGCTGGGAGCAATAGTATTTGCCTGTTTAAGGTTGATAAAAATTTCAGGAACTTCGAAAGAGAAGTTTAAAAATAGTCGAAACGTAAAAAAAAGGTCGGAACACATTAAGAAACGTCCCCTTTGACGTCTTCCAGAATGAATTCTCTTGTTTTTCAAAAGGATAGAATGACGTGGCAAAGGAAGGTTGACTTATTGCGTCGTTCGGAAAGAGAAGTTTCGAAAATAGGGGGAATAAAGTGACCGAAACCAAAAAGTGCAATGGCTGCACGTGGCGTTTTTCGAAGAAAAGCGTTTACGCCCCGAGTAAATCCGGTTATTGAGTCCCCCGGACAAATCGACATCATAAGTGCTATACGTGAGACGGAATCGAACTTCCTTTGTCCTTCGAAAAAAAAAAAACTTTTACATCTTCATTCATCTACAAATGGAGAAATTTTTCATATGACTTGATACAAGAACTGGTACCCACAAAGCGCTTCAATAATTTTGGCGATGAAAAAAAAAGAAAAAACATATAGTTTTTTCATCTGTCAATATCAATAAGCGAAGATTTTGGTAAGGTTTTGTCTTGAATCTGGCCATTAAATCAGGAATACAATTTCCTTGGATCATATAGGGATTGGTTATGATTTACTTTCGTTTATGGAAAGGGGGGACCCTTCCTAAAACTCGGTTCAGTTTAGAAAGTGGGCGGTTTTGGATATGAAAAAGTACCCTTGCGGGAGACAGTATTTCACCTTTTCTCTGCATTGTTTATGGTCCTCCTGTTTTTTTCCTCTTTCCGCGAAAGCCCCTCACATTACCGAAAATACAAGGAAGAGTTTTAAATCAGTCCGAACGGAGGAACCCATTCTCTCATATTTCTTGTCAAATATTCATGCGGGGACTCTACGTCTGGGGGAGTAGTTCGGACCCGCTTTATGGATATGGATAAGGTTTAGTGTCCTATTGGTTGGAAAGGAAGGGTCGGAAAACAATAATTTGTGCCTCCCCTGTATAGTTTTTTTGTCTCCCTTCATCCCCCTCCTTTTTGATGTAACCCCTGAAAACCCAGGGATAATCCCGGTGTCGGGAATCGAATAATCAGAAACGGGCGAAAACATTCTTTCCTTAGACACAAGAAAACTCATGCATAATCGATTCAAAATTCAAAATACTTTATATAAAAGTTGTGCCCATTTGAGAATTCTTGCTGACATCCTTTCATAAAAAATATATAAGAGAGAATACTAAAAAGGGTATCGCCCAAAGGGAAAAACTGGACACAACCGAATTCTACGAATTCTTATCTGTATTATAAAAAATAAATCTATTTATAACGCTAAATGTTAAAAAGTATTTAATAACTTTTCGCGTAAAACACCGGCAATCTCATTTTTTATCAATTTTGAGGCATTTTTCTGATGGTAAATTTTGTGGAGAATCGAATTCCGTTGGTAATTTAACCCTATTACCAACAGAAAACGTGTAGTTCACGATTTAGCCAACAGGTGAATTAATCCGTATTTTGCTCTCCTGAAAATTAGGAAAAATGAGATAGCCGGTGTTAGAACTAATGCGACGAAATTATTCAATAACATACCGGGGGGGGGGGGGGGTCTCAGGTTTTATAAGCTTCGAACCAACCACAGTTGAAATTGGTTGAAACTCTTGGAGAATGCGCAGAAGGATTTTAACGTCATATTCAATCGTTTGTATATCAAATTTCAAGTCAACTGACGTCAAATGTGACGTTTAAATCGTTTTACGCATGCTCCAGGAGTTCAACCAGTTTCAATCTGCGGTTAGAACAATAAAATACGGGGGGGGGGGGGGGATTTTTCAGGTATTTAAGCTTCGAACCAACCGCAGTTGGAAATTGGTTTGAAACACTTGGAGCATGCGCAGAAGGATTTTAACGTCATATTTGACGTACTTCAAATCGTTTGTCGATCAAATTTCAAGTCAACTGACGTCAAATGTGACGTTTAAATCGTTTTACGCATGCTCCAGGAGTTTCAAACCAGTTTCAATCTGCGGTTAGAACAATAAAAATAGGGGGGGGGGGGGGGATTTTCAGGTTTATAAGCTTCGAACCAACCGCAGTTGGAAATTGGTTTGAAACACTTGGAGCATGCGCAGAAGGATTTTAACGTCATATTTGACGTACTTCAAATCGTTTGTCGATCAAATTTCAAGTCAACTGACGTCAAATGTGACGTTTAAATCGTTTTACGCATGCTCCAGGAGTTTCAAACCAGTTTCAAACTGCGGTTAGAACAATAAAATAGGGGGGGGGGGGTTCAGGTGTTTATAAGCTTCGAACCAACCGCAGTTGGAAATTGGTTTGAAACTCCTGGAGCATGCGTAAAACGATTTGAACGTAATATTGGACGTCCTTAAAATCATTTGTCTATCTTTCAAGTCAACTTGAGGCATTGTTTCTGATGGTAAATTTTGTGGAGAATCGAATTCCGTTGGTAATTTAACCATATTACCAACAGAAAACGTGTATTTCACGATTTAGCCAACTGGTGAATTAATTCGTTTTTGCTCTCCTGAAAATCTAGGAAAAATGAGATAGCCGGTGTTAGAACTAATGCGACGAAATATTTAAACGAGTTTCAAACCAGTTTCAAACTGCGGTTAGAACAATAAAAATACGGGGGGGGGGGGATTTTTCAGGTATTTATAAGCTTCGAACCAACCGCAGTTGGAAATTGGTTAAAACTCTTGGAGCATGCGCAGAAGGATTTGAACGTCATATTTGACGTACTTCAAATCGTTGTCTATCAAATTTCAAGTCAACTGACGTCAAATGTGACGTTTAAATCGTTTTACGCATGCTCCAGGAGTTTCAAACCAGTTTCAAACTGCGGTTAGAACAATAAAAATACGGGGGGGGGGGGGATTTTCAGGTATTTATAAGCTTCGAACCAACCGCAGTTGGAAATTGGTTAGAAACTCTTGGCATGCGCAGAAGGATTTGAACGTCATATTTGACGTACTTCAAATCGTTGTCTATCAAATTTCAAGTCAACTGACGTCAAATGTGACGTTTAAATCGTTTTACGCATGCTCCAGGAGTTTCAAACCAGTTTCAAACTGCGGTTAGAACAATAAAAATACGGGGGGGGGGGGATTTTTCAGGTATTTATAAGCTTCGAACCAACCGCAGTTGGAAATTGGTTTGAAACTTGGAGCAAGCGCAGAAGGATTTTAACGTCAATTTGACGTAATTCAAATCGTTTGTCTATCAATTTCAAGTCAACTGACGTCAAATGTGACGTTTAAATCGTTTACGCATGCTCCAGGAGTTTCAAACCAGTTTCAAACTGCGGTTAGAACAATAAAAATACGGGGAGTGGGATTTCACAGGTATTTATAAGCTTCGAACCAACCGCAGTTGGAAATTGGTTAGAAACTCTTGGAGCATGCGCAGAAGGATTTGAACGTAATATTGGACGTCCTTAAAATCGTTGTCTGTCAAATCCATGTCAACTGACGTCAAATTTGCGTCCAAATCATTCTACGCATGCTCCAGGAGTTTCAAACTGCAGTTAGAACGAACCTATTGTTTATTTTGACGTCCAAATCATTCTACGCATGCTCCAGGAGTTTCAAACTGCGGTTAGAACGAAGCTTTTATTTATTGTTTCATTCGGGGAAGGAAATTTGAACCCGAGAAGCTACGTACAACCGCACAACTCAGAAAATACTCACGAAAATCTTAATTTTTACTTTCTTGTCCTCAAAAAAATGCGTATGCATACCTGAAACAGAAAAAAAAAATTCATTATACATAAATTATGATATGCAAAATTCTGATTTCATGAAATGGTCAAAAGCTGAAGTACATAGAAATGAACATGTTTGGTTGAAAATTTCGACTGGAAAAATAGGTCGGATCCCAATTTATTGAAGTTTCAGATAATTGGGTTTTTCTCCACTAAATTCTGAGCAATAGAGTTGTCAAGAAGATACGTTGGTCAAACAATCATTTAAGAAGGAAAAGGAAAGAGGGAGAAAAAGAAAAACTCGATTGGAAACTTTGATCGTAAATAGAAAACTATCCGAGGAATGGCCGTAAAGTAGTTTAAGACGAGGAAAAAGACGGAAAAAGACGAGTTTCAACCCCTCACAATATCCCGTCCAAGATAAATTCCGAAAGCCTCAGAATTCCGGGTAATTTCCCGGATCTGAATAAATCAAAAAAATCGAGAAATGACGCGGAATCTTTCACGAACGACTCTTAAACGACGCGTGAAAACGCGCATGATTCACGCGTATGCAAATTCCCAGACGTTCTAATGGACGCATTTCTCTTTAATCGTCATTATATTTTTCTAATCGTTAATACGCTTAAAGGTTAATCCCCCTGTTATTACGTCATTAGCCTAATCGGATTTTAAACATTTTTTCAAAAGAAAATTTTTACATATTTATTCATAACGTAGGATTTAAGAAAATCTATTTAATTATAAAAGATACGTTTTTAAAAGAAAGGGGTTCGACGTAAGACTTAATTAAAGTTCTTAATTCTTTCAATCCCTATGGAGTAATTTCTAACCTAAAGGGGATCAGAGGTACTTTGTTTAAGATAATTAAAAAATTAATTAATTTAAGCCTTTTTTAGAGTCCTATTGACTTCTTGCTTCTATGGTGACCGTTAAATTTTTTTTTCGGAAAGTTTTGGGAGAAGTGTGAACACGAAAGTGTAGCCAAACGGCGCTTCTCTCAGAAAACACTCTAAAATTTTACACAAAACTATTGCTCCCAGCTGATCAAAATGAGACTAATGTCTTTGAAGGAAAGAAACCGAGCATCTTGATAATTTTCACTCATTTTTAGGGATGAAAAAAAAACAACTTTTGTTAAAAACAACCTCTTAATTTTTCATGAGTTTTGCACTCAAAAGTTGAAGAAGCGGGTTGTTGATTTCAATATCGGAATAATCGTGTAGTTGTAGGGAGGTTTAAGTGCTCTCGACCTTCGTGGGTATAAATATTTGATTCAGCCGGTAGGGGCTCTTCTAGTTTGTATTCATGTTCTCGAGTGTGGCGAAAAGAAGACGTTTCATTTCAAAAAGCCGCCTCTTTTACGCCCGTTTTCTTCGTTTCCGAGTCCTGAGAATTTAGACGGATTATTTAACTTTTGAAAAGATATTCAGAGGATGAAGTACGCCTTTTATAAAGCGTAGAGAAGAAAGGTTCTCATTCGTTTCAACCTCGACTTTGTTTAAATTTTCGGTTTTACATTCGCTAAGGTATCCATAGCAACATTTTGCTCTTTTCGATGTTATAATCATTATGAATCGCATAAAAGTCTTCAAAATCTTTTGAAAGTAATAACTTTTGGAAGTTTTTTACTGCCTTAAAAGCCGGAGAAAAACATTTTAAAGCTTTTTTTCAAGGTTATTTGATCAAGAAGCACAGATTTTGGGACCCTAACCTTGTTTTCGATGGAAAAAACCGCGTTTTAGGTACTTTAAACTATAACTCCGCAAATTTCAGTGTTTTCCCAGGATCAGCTTTTTCGTAGGTTTTCTTCAAGAAAACCCTTTTTTAGCGGAATTCAGGCGTTCTTTTTTTTCGCCCAATAAAAACCCTTTTTACAAGATTTATTCAAGCTTGAGTGGATAATTCCTTTTGTTTAGTTCGCCCTTATTTGAATATAAATTCTATTTAAGGGTGTTAAAATAACCGCATTTAAAATTTTGTTCCTCTATACAAAAACAGGACGTTTTTGCATAATTCCCGTAAGCGAAGGCTCCTGAGGTTTCGCCCTCGGTCGGTCTCCTTCAGTCAACCTATCCCATTATGAAGTTGTTACCAAGCTTTTCCACTCGAGAAACAACTTTTAAGAAGAAAACTTTTCTAATGAATTTTAAATTTAGCAATTCCGTCCTATGACAGAAACACGGCAATCCACTTACTTACACCCCCTCGTTTTTTTCCCTTTCCATGTTAAACCGATGTTAACTTAATATCATAAATATGCAAAAAGAGCACAGAATCGCTAATTTTCATGTTCTTAAAAATCATTAATTTAACAGATCTATATAAACAGAGATTTTCACTTCACTAAAATAAGCTTCTGAATTTTAAATTGTAACTCAATTTATTCTGAATTCAACTTTTTATTGACATGGAAGTTGGGCAATAACTGACACTCAGAAAAAAGCATAACAAAATACGTAGAGGGAAGTTATTATTTGATCACGATTGGCCGAAGCGAAGGGGGAAACGCATAGGGGTGCAAAAGGAACACGCTTGAATATAAAAAAAGGTTATAAGTTGTGGATATGGCATAATATGAGAACATAAATTTTTAGTGTAAAGGTTATTTATTTCCTACGGTTACTAAACTCTTAATTATTAACAACTCGCTAGGAGTAAAACTGTCTAGAACAGGCGAAGTATGGATTGTGGTTTTAAAATGACGTTTAGTATGAAACTTTTCAACTTTTGAATATTTAGACATTTTATTCCCATGGAGATACTTAAAAAGTTTAGATTTAATATTATAGAAGGTACACCTTGAAATCTTTGATAGCTTCCACGGTAACGAACGGGAAACTAACAAATAATGCAAGTTTATCGCATCTGTTGATCTTCACCCTTGTTATACCATCACCTCATGATATATTCAATGAAACCTTCCAGAAGTGATAATGGATCCGAAAGGGCCAAAATGTCGTGGATTAAACGAGGGAATTTAATAAAAGATACGGGGAAGAAGAGAAAAACGTAGGGGGATGAAGGCGATGTGCATAATGCAATTCCATGGTGTTGAAAAACGCATGAAAGATATTCTCTAGACCTGATCTCTTCTTTTTACCCGAAATCCGCACACGAGGCATCAATCTCCCGGATCCCTGCACCAGAATATAAATTCTGGAGTACACGTGCACAAACGAAACATTTATCGGTTTAACTAGATATAATCCAATTTTTCCATAATCTACGCTGTCAAGGATTGAACCTTGGACCATCGCGTGAGTCTAGCTCACTCAACTTATGGGAAATCCGGATGAAACCGATATATCGGAAGGAAAATATCGGATGAACCGATATATCGGAAGGAAAATATCGGATGAACATATCGGAAGGAATATCGGATGAACCGATATATCGGAAGGAAAATATCGGATGAGCCAATATATCGGAAGGAAAATATCGGATGAACCGATATATCGGAAGGAAAATGTCGGATGAACCGATATATCGGAAGGAAAATATCGGATGAACCGATATATCGGAAGGAAAATATCGGATGAACCGATATCGGAAGGAAAATATCGGATGAACCGATATCGGAAGGAAAATATCGGATGAACCGATATATCGGAAGGAAATATCGGATGAACCGATATATCGGAAGGAAAATATCGGATGAACCGATATATCGGAAGGAAATATCGGATGAACCGATATATCGGAAGGAAAATATCGGATGAGCCAATATATCGGAAGGAAAATATCGGATGAACCGATATATCGGAAGGAAAATGTCGGATGAACCGATATATCGGAAGGAAAATATCGGATGAACCGATATATCGGAAGGAAATATCGGATGAACCGATATATCGGAAGGAAAATATCGGATACCGATATATCGGAAGGAAAATATCGGATGAACCGATATATCGGAAGGAAAATATCGGATGAACCGATATATCGGAAGGAAAATATCGGATGAACCGATATCGGAAGGAAAATATCGGATGAACCGATATATCGGAAGGAAAATATCGGATGAACCGATATAGGAAGAAAAATATCGATGAACCGATATATCGTAAGTATCGCAACAACCCTAGGTGGGGGCACAGATACTTTCAATAATCGAAAAATTAAGGCCTTCTCTGACTTTAAACAGCAAAAAACCGTTATCTAAAGTTTACTTTTCAACAAAATAACGAACTCAAAAAACCCTTTTTTATGTCTCAGCTTATACGCAGAAAGGAAATATGTCATTTCCCGTACCTTATGAGGAAGGGACACAATAACTAAGCCGTTCCGGACGTTTTCTTTATTTTTCCAGTTAAGCCAGGCAACATAAATTTCTTGTCTCGAGGTCGGATCCTCATCATAAAAGGGAAGGGCAATAAAGCATGTCGTCGACCGTTGTCCATGTGATATTCATGATTTTTTTGATGCAGGATTTCAAATATGTTTTTTATTTTTCCGAACGTTAACCTAGGATTAATTTTAAGCCTGAGAGGAAATCGAGAAACCGCTCATTTTCTATTTAATTCGTTCTAATCCCTTTTTCTCAAGTTAATACCTCCGGTTTGTTCCATTCTATTTTATTCGTATTTCTAATTCATTTTCTTTTTCTAAACTTTCAAGGGAGTAATATTTCAAGCAATCTTGAGATTGCAAGGTGCATCGAAATAGAAAGAGAGAAGATAAAAAGAGGATCTTCTAAAGGTGGGTTTTCAGTGATTTCTATGCTTTCCGTATAAAGGAGAGGGATTAAAACGTCACAATAAGTCTTTATTAGACCTTGGCCCTGTACTACGGTGTGAGGGAGTGTGAATTAGTAAAAGGCCATTAACCTACCACTTCCGCTAACAAGTTGGCCCATTGTTACCTCAAAAACACATCTTCAACAGAATTTACTTAAAAATCATCATGGAGTAATGAAAAATTATTTATCGCAAAAAACTTTTCCGGAATATAAAAAGTCGTAAAGAATTCCATAATTCTGACAAGGGATTTCAATCCCTCACCCTCGGTATGAAATAACAATAAATCGTTCGGTAATCCCTTTTCCGAGCCTTTTCCGCGAGGATAAATTAAAAACTTTTCCCGGCACCGCCCTCTAGAACAGTATGTCGGCAGTGTTTATTATTCTTGCTCGTATCGTGGGGACCCAGAAAGCATTAACAGCGAGGGGAGTGGAAAATATGATCCGCTTTTTTTTTTTCACTGACCCAAAATCCTTAAAATAAGTACGAAAGGTTATTTTTGTCTAATTGAATTGTAAGTCCCAACGTAGAAAAAAAAGTACTATTTAGTTTGAAGAGCTTCCAACGAAAACTTCCTAAAAGAGAAGTAAAAATATAGGAGGGAATTATAATGGAGGGGAAGTACATACAACGGAGATGGGGAAGTATAAGGGAGGGGAAGTATAACGGAGGGGGAAGTATAAGGGTGGGGAAGTATAACAGAGGTTTTTTTTTAAAATTTTTAATTTTTTGCCGAAAAATTTTTTTTTTTTGTGCTTTTTTGAAAAATTTTTATGTTCGAAAATTTTTTTTTCGAAAGTGTAAAGGTAAAATAATGGGCTCTTTGGCCTAGGGATGTGCCTCTCGTGACGGGTGGAAGTATGAAATTTCACCCTACTAAAAAATAGGTTATTAAAAAGAAAAACTTTTTTTGATATCAAAAATTTTCAAAATATAAAGAGTCTTTGGTGAAAATTTGGTGAAAATCGGACTAACTAGCCTGCAGCGCAGTTTTTAACATTTTAAAAGTGCATATCTCCCATTTTTTCGAAATTCCGCCAGAAAGTCTGAGGATTGATTAGACCGTAAAGTTAAAAAAAAACAAAAAGTTAGCCATTAGCTTTGTTCTAACCGCAATTTGAAACTATTGGAGCACGCGCAGAAGGATTTGGACTTCAGATTTGACGGACGACTGATTCGAACGAGGTTAATTTTGACGTCCAAATCCTTCTGCGCATGCTCAGGAGTTTCAAACCAATTCCAAGCTGCGGTTGGAACAAAGCTTAAATTTTTTTATATCCAACAGGTTTGAACGTAAAACACCTGTTAAAATTTTTTGTAAAGGGAATAAAATTGAGATAACCGCTTTTTTTAAATCAACAGCGTAATAAAAATTCAGTACGCTCCATGGAGCTCAAGTTAAACGTCGAAGGAGCAATTTCCCTTCCACAGAATCGAAACAAAACGATGAACTCTCTTAGAGTAAAACGGTAACAATTGTCCTAGAAAGGGGAATTCAATCTCTGAATGGTTGCGGGTTATTGGAAAAGCAAACTCCCAGACTGTATAACAGAAGGCACTCATGGTAATTGCACCTTTCTCGAAAGCCAACTGAATTCAATTACCGGCGATATTTTAGGATGAAAATCCTTTTTTTCAAGAGAGATGAGTTGATAAGTCAAAATACGTGTTTTTTTTTCCTCAAAAGATCTTAGGTTTCAAGTCAGCTTTTAAAAAAGATATTTGCACGCTAAAGAGGGAGGATTCGAACAAATTATCATATTCATGAGTGTATTAATTTTCGTCTCTGTACTTAAAAACCATGATGAAACGGAAGGTTTTCCTGTTTTTAAACCGACAATTTTAAACAGCAATTTAAATTCAATGAGGTCTTTATATAAAATGTTTTTTTGGTCAAGATGTTAAAAGTAACCAGAAAAATGGGGGAAAAGGACAAATGGTAGTTTCTAAGACGTGTCAGTGACCTAATAAGTCCCCCTATGATGTGTTACAGGTGGAAGCGACACCCAACCAATCTTCCCGTCAACATTTCAATCTTCTCCTTTTCCCCAGGAAACCATAAAAATTAAAATCGATTTCCAAAAACGTGATCCAAAGAAAG
The DNA here is from genome assembly GCA_014119065.1 of Orius insidiosus. Taxonomy (NCBI): domain Eukaryota; kingdom Metazoa; phylum Arthropoda; class Insecta; order Hemiptera; family Anthocoridae; genus Orius; species Orius insidiosus. The sequence continues at coordinate 130,689 of JACGAQ010000196.1, read as the reverse complement.
CCCCGTAGAATAATAATGAGACGAAATACAATGAAAAGGAAGAACGACTTTACATTACAACGTAGCAAATTGTTTAAAAACGCTTTTTAATACCTATGAATAACAATGGCCCTAAGCGACACCAACCAATCTTCCCGTCAACATTCAATCTTCTCCTTTTCCCCAGGAAACCATAAAAATTAAAATCGATTTCCAAAAACGTGATCCACAAAGAAGCCCCCGTAGAATAATAATGAGACGAAATACAATGAAAGGAAGAACGACTTTACATTACAACGTAGCAAATTGTTTAAAAACGCTTTTTAATACCTATGAATAACAATGGCCCTTTTCATTCACGCCTTTTGAACCATTGTTTTCGGAACTTCAAAAGATTAAAATTTTCGAGCCTCACGTACAAATTCTCCACTTTTTTAAAGGATTTTCGCATAAAACCCTTGAATAGAAAAAAAAATTTGTTAGGATTAAAAGCTCTTCAGAAGCTCAGGATTTTTTTAAAAACAAAATAAACATCTACAACTTTGTTAAATCTCCATAATTTCGAGCACTGAAAAAATTCGCGTTGTTAAAAGCTCTTTAATCCGATTCTACATTCGTAAAAAGTATAATACGTTATTTTTAAACAATGAATATCATCCCTAATATACTGAGGTCACAGTATGAAGTGTCAAAATCGACCTGAGGAATATTTTTAGAATGAGCATAAATTTTCGAAGGACGATGGTTTCTCCTGTAATGGTAGTTAATTTGGCTTAAAATATCCTTATGGATGTTTATTAGAAAGGTTTGGAAGGCCCTTAATGTATGTGAAGGAAAGCAACATTAATAGGTCGAGAAAGTTAACCCACCACCCCGCTCATTAACCTGACTCCACCCTCCTACCTGTTGGCCCCAGAGGCCACTCATGCCAGCAAATTATGAATTTACAATTAGAACCATAAAAAAGGGATTAGGCAATTAATTTACATATAAATAAGGTAAAATGTTTATCTAGAGAGAGGATTTTTAAAAGCGCTTCGATAAATTGGAGAGTATCAAATCATAGGGGAAAATCGGTATTTCTCAAGATTAAGGGTACTGACGTTGACAAATGCGAGCCAACAAATCACGATTCGGTAATACTTAGGATAACGCGATAAAGAGGGCGAGGGGCGAAAAAAAGTGCATTGCGACTTATGGATGAAAAACAACGATGATTAACTAGAAACCTTTCAGCAAGATTGTTCGCTTTTCTCCGGCTAATAACGGAGGAGAAGACATTTCGTGGGTAACGCATCGTCCCATAAACCTCGACGGCAATTCTTATAGGTATTGTGTTCAAAAGACACAAAGAAAAAACAACGGATAAACCAAGATACTTGTGCAGTCAACATTTTTTTTCTCTGCAAAATGCACGACGAATCTTTTTCAAAAAGAGAAATGGGTCGGAAAAGTACGGAAAATTTAACATTCCAATTATTTTTTGTTCTCTGCTTTTTATAAAAGACGCCATATACCATTTTTGCTTATCTACCTTCCTATATAGGCCAACATATGCGACTTCAGATAATCGACAACCTATTATGACGATCTGTGAAGTCTACATAAAAAATCGTCGAATTTCAATAACAGTTAATGTCTCAATTTTAGAAGTGAGCTCAATTTTAGCGTTTGGCTAAAACTTTCGATCGCTGTGGATATCAAAGACTTCTGATTAGTGGAAAAACACAGATTAACTTTTATTTCCAGTTTTCCTTTGGATAGAACTCTAAACCATTTTATTATTCAGTAGCATATGGCAACCCTGGCTAGGGCAACATTGGGCCACTGCGCGCGACTAGTGCTCAGTAAAGGAAACTAATTGTATGAATCGATTCTAGAGGAAACTTTTCCTTTTTAAACCGTTCTTAGGTCAAAATGAATTTCCCAGATAGAGAAAATGGTTAATAAAATTTTCAAAAATTAATTACCAATTCGTGGAAACTTATTTTTATTTTTATTTTATTAAAAATATACACAATTTTGATTCTTTCGATTAATTAATTTCATAAAGAATGCAGACTGTGGAGAGATAAGTTTTTGTGTAATAAATTATTAATGTTAAGGAAAATTTTCGTTGGTTTTTAATTTATATTAAAATGGTTCTTTCGATAAAATTGAAAAAATATTCAAATTATGTAAATAGAGAAGGGATTCTCGTGGCGTTTAACAATTATTTGCACCCTCAAACATTTCTGGTCTCATTACGGGCCTTTGATTACGTGTGTCCGGGACGTTTGTTTGTAATTTGTGCCCCCTTTTATGGGAGGAGGGGTCGGCGGTGAAGGGTTCGTGGCTCTGCTGGGGTCGGAAGACCGGCCACCGAGGTGTAAAATGACTGGGAAACTCGAGTCGATAAACCGAATAGAGGAATAATAGGAATAAACACTAGTTTTGAAAATAAATGGGTTTTTATACTGTTTATATAAAATGTACCGTTTTTTTTTTGTAATTGTTTAAATTGCACGTTTATTGGATTCTAGTATTTCAGGATTCCTGAAAATTCGAGCACTGCGTTCTCGAACCATTTAAAGAAACGGAATTCTATTTAACGGTAAAGCACCGGAGGAAAAGAAGTTTTTTTCCCCTATAATAAAAATTTTATGTTCGAATTCTACTCTTTCAGGGAGGCTAAAATTTACTTTTTGCGCCCGATTCCATTAGGAAAAATCAAGATTTATTCAGGAAGGGGGGGGGGGGGGGTGGACAAAACGGGATTCGAACCCAAGACCTTTTTTTAATCAGGCGTAGATATGGTGGAAACTTACTATTACCCCAGATTAACTTGAAACAAGATAGAAAAAAAAGTTAAATCAAGTTTAAGTTACAATCGCTTTTTTCCCCAAAAATTTACAAACATGGGTCTTTTTGACCCCACGTGGTCTGGGGGACCCCAGAAGTCAAATGTTTGGTTACAACCTTACTTTAAAAAAATTTACATCTAAAAAATGGAAGCATTGATCTCATGATGAGTTATTTATTTTGGATAAAAAAGAAGCAACCAAAAAACATCAAAAGAGTATTCTACGTGAAATTGTCTGTAGAATCCGAACTGCAATCAAAAATAGGGGTTCACATTTAAGTCAAGGAAGTTTTAAAGGGAAACTTTGTGTTTGGGACGTTTTGCGCATGCGCCATCGAAAAACTGTTTAAGATTTTAATCTATGCTCAAAATGAAGGGGGGTTGTAATTTAACTTTTTTCCTGAGACAAAGATAGCAAAATTTACTTTTTTGGGAGCGGCGGAACGCAAACTCAAAAAATTGAAACTAGACACAAAATGTGGAGGGGTCACCACTTACTTTTTTCTTTATCTTGATTGGTTTTCATGTTAACAGTGTTGCCAGACTTCATTGGTTTCCCCTAAAAGGGTTTTATTTTCCCCCCAGATTTCCAACTTAAAATTTTTTTAGTAGTATAATGTGAAGAAAAATTATTGCGATAGTTTCTTTTATTAATAAAGGTTTTTAGACTTTGCAAGGTAATAAACTAATAAATAACAATAAGACAATAAAAACTAAAATTTAACTACTACTTCTCCCCCTAAAAAACCCCGAAGGCCTAAAATCCCCCAAATTTAGGGGGAAAAAACCCGATCTGGCAACACTGTTAACCTGGCACACTAGTAAGTTTCCGTTATAGATTAGTTCAAAATTTTGTTTAAAATTAAAAAAAAAAATTTTTTATGGGAAAATAAAATAATGTAGGTATTTACTTTTATATATTTAAAATGGATTTTAATAAATCATTGTTCAGTTGAACAGAAACAAAAGCATTGAATGAGAGGAATTACCTAAAAAGTAATAAAAAACATGAGTTTTAAGTCTGACATTTAGAATTTCAATGAAAACTGTGCTTTTTACTGTAACAAACAATACGATGTATTATTTCAAAAACGTGAAAATGAACTTTTGAAATCAACTTAAAAATTCAATCGATGTACATTTTGAAAAAGGTCCGGAAGGGGTGAGGGGTTAAAACAGGTGGTTCGCCTTCCAACCCGCGGAAGTGGCCCGTGGTTTCCTGGCCGTTGAGTCGGAAACCTTTCAACCTGCCTCCCCTTCTAGTTTACAAATGCTCTTTACGCATCAGACATCCCTCGGAATTCACAAATCGACCAACTGTTCAAAATCAAAAATTTAACAACATTTTTCGGAATAAAAATAAACTTTCTTCCCTTTTAAGACGTCCCTTTGTCTCAGGTTATGGGCACTTTGTGAAGGATTTACGGTCTTAAAAATGTCCATTACAAATGTAGATATAAAATTATTTAACAACCTTGTATTATTACTCTATGGTATATGTCCATATTGTTTTTACGAACCTTTTAAAAGCGCCGTTGTAAAAACCATTAAAAGCCCTCCTTTTTCTTGTTTTTAATGGATATTTAATTATAAAAAGTGTCTTTTTGTTATATTATAAAAAAATTCTTTTAATAAGAAGCTAAAAGGTACTAACGAGAGTTTTTTTTGTATAAGGGGAAAATAAAAGTAGGAAAAAAGTTTGATTGGTACAGGAGCCAAAAGTTAGGCTTACAACTTATTTATTGCCTTAGGGAAAGAAATACGTCGAAAAACTTGTAACTTTCACTGTGATGGACGCCTTTTAGACTTTTTCACGCCAAATTAATTCGTTTTTTTATCTAATGAACAAAGTTTTAAATTTTCTCACGAACTGGGATTCGAACCAAAGACCTTTTCCGTTTTCTGACCTATTGATTCGATAATAAACATTTAGGGCGTAAAAAATACTAAATTGAGCCTAAAAAGTTATACATTTTCCAATAATCGGCAGAAAGCCCAAATTATTCGGTGCGGAAGCTTCATCCTGTCGATATTGCCGAACACGTCTTTTTTTCCGCCCTTCCTCAGTCCAATTATTTTCCCTGTCCAATTTAGAAGTTATTAGAGAGAGAAAAAAGGTCACTGCGACCCGTTCGTTGGAGATGACAATAATTATTTGTACTTGATACAAGAGGTCTCGATAAGGTCATATAACTGTCTTTTAACGGATCGCTGAGACAAACAGAAAAAAAAAATGTCTTCCCACTCATTAGCCAACTTTCTCGGCAGTTTTCGTTCAGAAAATATAATTAATTAGTTTATCTTTTATAAAAACGCTAATTAGTATTGACTTTTTTTAATGAAGCGCACTTGTATAAACAGAAATATTATTTCCCTTGATTTAAAATGAGATGTTGGGCCCTTTTTTGAGGTATTTAAAGCCACGCAGCTAAAATGTAAGTTTTTTTAAACTATTTTTTTCAGTTTTAACTTTTTTTTAAAAGAATGTTTTGGATTTTGCTTTCTTGGCGTTTTTGTACGTCAGTGCCGAAGATCAGGAGCACAGTTTGAATTTGAAGTTGGGAGATGCAGAAAAATTGATGAATCCGAGTTACCCTGAGAGTGAAGATGTTGGGAAAATCGTTTGGAATTTGAATTCTGAGCCTGGGACTAACATCAAAATTGTGTGCGACGATTTAAGAATTGCTCCGGTAAGAAAAAAAATAAAATAATTTTTTTTAAAGTGATTTTAGACTGATTTGGATGTTCTGAAGAAGATGTGGAGAAACGTTGTGAAAAAGGTTATGTGACAATCAAAGGACATTCTAACAACCCTCCAGTAAAAAATAAAATTTGTGATTCTGCTTTCGGCGTTATTGCCAAATCGAAGGACAACAGTCTCACCGTGGAATTCAATCTGATTCAAAGCTTGGGAGTGATTAACTGCAAAGCAAGGCCTTCAAGGATGATGGCAAAGATGACGACTCAAGTTCGGATTCAAGTTCGGATTCAGATTCTAGTTCTGAAGAAAGAAGAAAACAATAGAAATGTCATTTAAAATAAATTTTTTTTTTTACGTAGCAAATATCCTGCAATCGGATTTATTTTCTCATAGGTCCATCCTAATCGGATTCAAGGCTCAAACGTTATTAGGGCCAAAAAGGGGACCGTAATCTTTTCTGGGACAATTTTCATATAAGATTTTTTATTTATAATTTTCAACAAGTGGAAAGAGGAAAAAAAGGGTAGAAGGGTAAAAACACTTTTCAGATAAACGGAGTGGTCCAAGAGGCCGTTCTTAAGAGCTTGGTAAAATGGAGTGACCTGGAAGATCCATTAGCTCTTTTAGTTTAACGTTCGCCCCCCCTTAAGGGTTTCTCGAAAAACAAATGACGCCGTCACTTAATATTAGGAAAATAAGTTCTTGAAGATACTTAAAAACCGATGGAAGGCAGGAAAAAATACAAAATTTTTCGGGTACTGGTGCTTTTAATGATAAAAACAAACTTTATAAACCCTAATAAGCGGGTTAAAAAAAGAAAACTCGACAAAAGTATGTTTATTGAGAAAATTTCGGCACAAAAAGCTTACAAAAGCCGAGGATCCAGACACGCGATGGGTCCAAACTCTTCCACAAAAGAAAAAAAAATGTGGACAACCAAAACGAAGATAAATTTAACCGTATTTCAAATCGACCCCATAAAAAATTAAATTTTAATTACTTAATAAAATTCCAAAATTAGCATCTGCCTCTGTGTTTAATTAAAAAACAATTAAGCTTTTTTTCATGTTAATAAACGTTTCCACTTTGTATGTGTAATCCAACCCCACATTTGGGTTCTTCAGACAGAACTAATTAAATAGGCCGGGTCCACATGCTATTGTAATTTTTAATTTTTCATGTATGAACAGATGTAATTGAAAAAAAAGGGCAATAAATCAAAATTTTAATTACTATAGCCATAAGACCTTATGACGAGTGCGAGCTACCGGTTGATTAATTTTCTACGTACAATTCATTAACCCCTAGGATAGGATTTCCATGAGGTTGATTAATAACCAACGTTTTAATCGCCATATACGGGCACATTGTCAACCCCTAAACTTCTGTTGTTTCCCAGAGATATAAAATATAAAAGTTTGAACATTTTGAACGAATTAACGGACCGTTAAATTTTTTTTACGTTTGAATAGCGATCTGATAAAAGTTTATTTTGAATTCACGCTTTTAAACTGGATGAAACAAACGTACTGAACGATTAACTCCAAACTATTTCGCTTCAACGTTGTTAGAAAAGAGAGATCGAAATCCCGGCAGGATTTTACCCCCTTTTATTCACCGGATTTTACCATCCGACGAAAATACAAACAAGTTATTCCAACAACAGTGATTTAGAGTTCGTTGACGATCCTCAACGGCTCCCTTGATCTTCATTATGCAAAATTTATAAATATGGGGTTTTCAAAAGAAAAAGTTTGTAAGCAATAAATTAAAAATTGATAATTAGAGAAAAGAAGCTTTATTGTCATACTTTTTTTAGCACAGAATGGGGGATTCGCCATATTGCTCACGAATTTTATAAATTACAGAAAGAAGCACTGAAAAAAGAATTTTCTTAATTTTAATCTCAATCTTTTTTTTCTTTACTTAACAAGGTCTAAATTACTTTTATTTGCCTCCAAGGTAATTACTTTTCTTTACGTCAAAGGCTTTAATATTCCTTTAATTTTAACATTGGATTTCTTAATTGAAGTTTCTTTACAAAAAAGGGTCTTTAGAAATTGAAAATGAGATTAAACAAGAACTATTTGAAGTAATAGAGAGGGAAGTTCATGTAGGAAATATTGAAAATACGGGGATATTTTTCAGTTTTTATGACCCTTTGGGGTTGAAATATTACGAAATAAAGAAAATTTAGGATTATGGGGTTGTTGGGAGGCGTTTGGAATGGTAAAAAAGGATCGACGTATTAACCAAAAAGCGTGAAACGTTTTTATTGAAAACATCAATCTTGAATTTTTCATTCCGAAAGGGACAAGTGTATAGCATATGTTTGCCATCCTTGAATTCCGGTATCAATGACCTGTTCTTGAGCAAAATAAATCGTTCTTTGATTAAAAGATTGATGTTTATTGTAAACTTCCTTTTTTTTATAATCATTTTTAAGCCATAAAAAGGGGGACTTTTGAGGGCTATTTGCGAGACGATCGTGTGTAGGCGGACAATGGGAGACCCCCTCATTACTTTTCAGGATTATTTTCGTGACGGAAAAGAGAAGAAATTAATAACAATTTTTAGACGACCTTTTCCTACTTTTTGATTAATTCTTTTTGATCCTTGAATAGGGGGATTTTTTTTTCGTTTATCCTACAAAGTGTTGGGAAAGTCCCCGTATTCTTAGCGCTCAACGTCCGTAATCTCCTTAGTTCCCACAATGATAAACTTAACGATCTCATTGAATCATCACTCTTCTCATCACGGAAAAAATTATCTACGCTGATGATGACAACTTATAAAATAAACTTGGATTTTATACGTGAAAATTAAATAATTTGTTTTCTCTCATAAGAGCGAATGTAACTTTTGAAAACCGCCATTTAAGTAATTCCACCAGAAAGTCTGAGGATTGATTAGACCGTAAAAAAGTAACAAAAAGGTACCTGTTCCAACCGCAATTTGAAACTGGAGCATGCGCAGAAGGAACTTAAGATTTCACGGACAAACGATTTGAACGACGTCAATTTTGACGTCCGAATCATCTGCGCATGCTCCAGGAGTTTCAAACCAGTTTCAAACTGCGGTTGGAGCTATTACTTTTTGGGCGTTTTCCATGGGAGTTTTTTTTCCAGGAAGCCAATGTTAAGCCTATTTCCGGTATTTTTTGTCAGAGATTTTTTACAGGATTTTGGGCGTTTTCCTCAGTTAGTATTCAAGAAATTTCTGCGCGGAGTTTTCTTGGTTTTTATGTCAAGAAACCTATTATCAACTGGATTTTTGGGTGTTTTCTTGGCTTATTGCCCCAGAAACTTAATTTTTTACTAAATTTCCTTCAGTAGTTTTTCTGCAATAGAAATTTAGACAAATTTGCCAAATCCCAAAAAATAAAACCGTAAAATTTAACTTATAAGATTTCTACCGCCCCAATTTTATAACAATATTAATAATGAAATATATGAAGTTATTGCCGTATATGGGACGTAATAAAGCCATATATTGTTATTTAGGATTGAAAATAGGGAAGTTTAAACTTTCGGCTTCAACTTAAGTATCTCAAAATTGGTCTTCATCGAAAACTTTCCCAAATCAGAAGTTGTAAGCTGCATTTCCTCCCCCAACGTAAACTATTAATAAGTAATTACTTATTTAGTGTCTAAAATCCATCTTGAATGGAGTACTTAGGAAATCTTCGGCTAAAAACTAATTGAATTTCGGCCTTTATTATTTATATCGATCGATATGTAATTTGAATATCAACGTTATCAGCAGCCTCTTTGTTGAGGACGGTAAACTTGGCTATTAACTGACTCAAAGTTTGTTTTTCGATTAAAAGCGATTATCGATCGAATAAAAAATAGAAAATATCGATTTTAATTAATATTTCAACGACGGGAGAAAAAACTTTTCCAACTTGTTTCCTGTCGCGGATATTGACCTAAAGAAAAACTCACTAAAGTTTTCTCACTGGAAAAACCGTGTTCCGTAGTGACAGATTCTTTTTAGAAGACATGAGAAAACTTTCGGGAAAAGAACTTACAGCCAATTTGTCCTCCATTATTAAAAATACACTTTTTTCAGTTTCTTGATTTTTATTAGTTTTAAAAAAATGTTTTAAAAAAAGTTAAACAGATAAAAGCGAGACTTTTTTCACGAGTCTCTGAAAGGTCGTTATTTTCCATCTACGTTATATTTAAAAAGGAGAGAACGTGATTCATCGTAATGGGAGTTGGAAGACCAATAAAAGGGGAATTCTCTACTTTTTTCACTGAGGATAAAAATGCTATGATAGAGGGAAAAAAAGAAGATTGATAGACCAATGGGTCACGACTTATCTTGAGGCAGTTTTTAACCATTTAGAACTTAGAAGTTGGGGATGCCTTTGAGGAAGTTTGCGAACATCTTAGGGGTGTGATAATTAAACCTGTTCACAAGGTCGGACATACCCAGAAGTTAATCCGAAAGGCTTAAGGATTACACCCGTTGACCGCAAGAGGGTGGGACCCCTACGAGCCGAGAAATATCGGTTAACCACAGGATTAGTCCTTCAAGACGTCCGAAACTCGCCCATGAAATCCTCTTACGGAAGGGAGGAAGTACACGTGTTTTCTATTATATGATAATAAACCGTGAGTATGACAATGTCATAAAATGAGATTAGGTTGTAAAAGGTTCACTAATCTCAGATTGAAAGGGTGTCCTTTCGCCAAGGAAAAGCCTTCACAGAGAATTTCTAAAGAAGGATTATTTTGTTTCCATGGATTCAAGAATCTTTAAAAATTCTTAGGGTACTTTACCCAATGGTTCCCCAGAAAATTGCCATATACCCGATGGTTCCCGGATATATTATAATAGTGAGTGTACTTAACCCATTTTGTGGTGTTGGGTTTGAAATGTTGGAAGATTGCAATTTCCCAAAATGCAGTCCCATTTCCCATTTTTGTTCGTTCATTTTTTGTTTTTCGGATTTCGGGGCTGGAATTCATTATTAAATAATTTATTAACAATAAACGAGAAAAATAGATGATTTTTTGAAAAAATGGCAAAGTTTCCACCCCCCCCCCCCATTTCCGACAAGCTTGAACATGCAAACGTTGGTAAGCGTTGGAGACGACGGTTTTCTGTTCGTGGTGAATTTTAGTCGCCATTTTGGTTGTTGAAAATCTAGTTCTCATGTTCATACTTCCCCCTCCGTTATACTTCCCCTCCTACTTCTCCCTCCTATATTTTAACTTCTCTTTAAGGAAATTTTCGTTGGAAGCTCTTCAAACTAGTACTTCTTTGCCGAAGCGGCTGACTGTTTCTAATGCCATTTGAGACTAAAAAATTTAAGAAAATCTGTTCATAGTTACATCGCTGTTTGTTGTTTTAAAGGAACTTGGTATTAAAATAATGCTCTATATCCCTTCATTGATACCTGCGTTACAAAATGAACACAGGAACTGGGTATGTCGCTTTACTAGAAGCGGGAGACATCGGGTATATTTGATTTGACCTACTTAGTCTCCGGGAACCATGGGTACCAACTTAGGTTAAAAAAACGCTTCGGGTACTAAATCGTTCAGAATGTTTTAAGAGCTCTTACAATTTAAAAGTCTTTAAGGTATCATTATTTATCCAGAAGCCCAAGGAATTGAAACTTTAATAGCCCTCAACATCCTTTTTTTTCTAACATAACTTCCCATTCTCACTTTACACTACATTATTTCGTTTGACTCTTGAAATTGAGAATAATTGAAAAGGAAGTCGTTTTAATTATGGAACTTTCAAGCGAATATGACTCAGACTATAACGGATTCGAAGAACATCCCGGCGCCAGGAAAATGTGTTTATGGCATATCAATGATTCGTGACTAAAAATTTTAATGAAAAACACATTTTGAGAATAGAAAATACAGAAAAATTTATAAAGCCCAGTTTTTTACTGAATTGCGACATTTCCTTAAATAGTTAATTTATGCAATGATTAATTCATAGTTTTATAAACGCCCTCATAATCTCAATTTGGCCAAAAACGTTTATTAAGAAAAAAAAGTTTGCCCATTTTAAAAAAAGCGAAATTTATTATCGAACATATAATTATCCTTCATTATGGGCGAGGCCGGATGAATAATAATCGTCCGACATGTGTTTTAACGAGTTTTTTTCTTCTTAATTATTATAAAACTTGAATTGGCATTTGGAGGGATTCGGAGCGTTTGAAACATGGGAAGCTCTGCTGGAACCGCAAACGCCACATGTGCCACTTGACTATTCCAATATTTTAAACTAAATAGAAACGATGGTGTTTTGATATAAAATAGTCGATAAAGAGTTTATGATGCATAAAACGTTGGATAGCGTGGGAAAAAAGTCGATTTCACACCTTGGTTACGCCCACTATTTTCCCTTTTTTATGCGTGGGAAAAAAGGACTTTATTGGACATTTTAAATAATTAATCTTTAGAGTATATATCAATCAAGTTTTGGGTTATGGAAGGGTTTTAAAGTTTATCCGAAGTGTTAAAATTCTGGTAAAATTCAACTCACGTCTCGGACGGCTTTCCCCTTTTCTCAAGAGGGTTAGAGCATCTAAAGCCTCTTTGTAGCCGCGTGAGCTCCTTCCATTGTCTTCATGTTGTTCTTCTCCTACCCTTTCCGCAACTCTAATTATCCCTTAAGACAAAACGCCTCCCTCACCCGCCAATCCACAACCTGCACCCTATGTTAGTTTATAATCCTAATCAGAATTCACACTCAGCCACCTCCGGAAAACCCGTTTGTTCACAAAACAAAACTTGTTTACTTTGAATCAAAAAGAGTAAAATCATGCTCTAATCAAAGGGCAAGACAAATTGCTGTACTGGAAACTAATGATCCAATTAGTCCCATTTTATAGCAAGTGATGTACTTTGTTTTTCCGGAAAAGCAATCCACTAGGAAAAGCAGACCAATATAAAACGCTTTTTATCATTTAATTATACATATACACCTAGGGGATATACATCTTGAGAAAGAGGGCGGGTAAAGAATACGATAAAGTTGTTCTGGCGCGGCTCCAAATATTTTCTTGAGATAAACTGTGCGGGCCATTATCCAAGGGAGCTCGAAAGGGGTAAACAACTCCCTGAGGAACAACCTGTCTTTTCTTTTGTAAACACGGTACGATTTGATTACAAACCTGAAGGGCTTTTTATTGGTAAACTTTGTCAGTTTTTAAATTTCTATAATCAATCTCAAAGCTATGTTTAATTGACGGAGGCCTTAAAGTTTACAAACTGCTTGCCGCGGTCACTTCGCTAACGATCCTCGGTGGTTTAACGCTGCCTGGGCACCTCGGACTAAACTCTTGTTTGCCAGATTTGAATAGGGAAACTTGTTGCCCACAGTTCCTAAGACATTTCGGATAAGCATCTAAACTCAAAGTTAAGACATATGCCTCCGTATTAGACTAATTACTCCTCCAGACACTTTCATAATGAAAACCTTTGACTAAATACATAAACTCGAATCGAAAGTAGAGACATCCATCAGAATAAGGTATTCAAAATTACTCTTTGACAGATAGGGTTGATTCTATATGGCCTATCTTCGATAATATCGATGAACGATATTTATCGAAAATATCGAAATATCGGATGAACGATATACGAACGGATAAAACGAACCGTATCGGATGAAAATATCGGAAGGAAAATATCGGATGAACCGATATATCGGAAGGAAAATATCGGATGAACCGATATATCGGAAGGAAAATATCGGATGAACCGATATATCGGAAGGAAAATATCGGATGAACCGATAATTATTGGAAGGATATATATCGGATGAATCCGACGGAATATCGGAAAATATCGCGATATATCGGAAGGAATATATCGGATAACCGATATATCGACGGAAAATATCGGATGAACCGATATATCGGAAGAAAATATCGGATGAACCGATATATCGGAAGAAAAATATATGAAATATATCGGAAGGAAAATATCGCAAATATCGGAAGGAGAATATCGCGATAATTCCTAAATATCGTGATATATCGCGATATATCGCATCGGATGTTAACAGTTATCAGTGTGTTGCCCCATTTTTCTTTCGGATTCATATCGTAAAAATATCGCGATATATCGGTAAGGAATATAGTATCGGATAAATATCGGAAGGAAAATATCGGAAGGATATATCGGAAGGAAAATATCGATATCGGAAGTATCGCAACAACCCTATTGACAGATATATCAGAAGAGTCGTACACCTGAGGTATTTTATTAAATTAAGAATAAAGAGAAAAGTAGCATTATTATTTATTGCATTAAAAATATGAACGTGAAAAATTCTTTGCGAAAAAAGTGGGTTTTTTATTCTGGAAGCAACAAGTGTCCGCTTTTTTCCTCCAGATACAATAATTATTCGGGTGCTTTTCAACCTTGAGCGAAAACGTTGGCAGTTGAATCGTTTATTCAACTTTTAACCACCCGTTTTCTCAACGTTTAAATGACTCTGGGTAGGAACAAGGAGTCTAAATTGAACCAATTTCTGGAAAGCTTTACCGCTTTTGGAAATTGGAAACCCTCCAAACGTCTTTCAACGCGGTTTTAATCAGTTTGCATGTAAAATTGGCGGGCCTTTTTTTTCTTACATGAAAATGGTTCTGAAAAGAGGGTTCTCGGACGTGTTAAGGGAGGGAAAAGATTCGCCTCCTGGGAAATGAATTAAGGTAAACCAGATTTTTCAGGGATAAAAGTATGGAGGTGTTGGTTCTAAGTGATCCCGTTGGGAAATCCTTAAGGTCGCCGGGATTCCATTATCTGGCTAAGAGTATAAAGGAAGAGTGAAGGGTATCGGATTATAGAAGGGTAGGTATTTTAAAACTTGTTCTTTTATACTCAACATCCTTTGTTTTTGTTTAAATTTTCGGAACGTCAAAGCCTTTACAGTCTATCAACCTGAGACTTTGAAGTTCCGTAAAAACTAAAAAGGTCAATTATTAAAAAGGGAAACATTTTTGGTTTAAAGGGTCAGTTCTTTCCCATGGAGACTTCTTTGTGGGGTTGATCCCGTGAAATCCATTTAACAAGAGACGGCTTTAATTCGTCACGTGATAAAAAAGGGGTTGCTACCACCCTCCGACCTTTTGTGAAGGACGTCCTTTCTAATACTAGTTTAATTAATTCAATCAAGGAAGGGATTTTAAAAAAGAAAAACAAAGTTTAATAAATAAGGAATTCTCAATATTCCTTCGGCACGTATCGACTTGAAAATAAGGGATCTTTTCCCAGACGTAAATGACTTTCCAGACAGCAAATGACTGAAAAAATAAACTTCCTTTGTGCGTCAAAGGGTAAGTTTTAAATCGAGATTTCGAAAAGGGGGTGTCACGAAGGGAAAAAGACGAGCGAGTTGATTAAAGTCCTCTCAGGAATTTAAACAGACAGTAGAATGCGCATTTTAAAAGGTTTTTCACACTTTTTTGTTTAAAATCCTTCTATTCAAGAAAATGAGATTAAAAAAATACTACACAAGAATTGATCTGATATCAACGCTTGCCTGAAAGTCTAAAAAGGTTATAATTTTAGCGAGGAAACTGCCCTCAAGTGCATATAATGCAAGGTAGAGTTAAAAATAAAGAAAAAACTAATTCGATAAGACTCTTTTAACCGAAAAAGCGTTCAAGACGGCCACATCTTTCAGACTAATGGAAATTTTCAGTTTAAAATGGATGAAAAAGGGTTTTTTTATAAGTAGGAAGAAGATGAGTTTCCGCCTCCCCCGCCACTTTTTTTCATCCGCATTTAGAAGATCCGCGAAGAAGATACGGCTAAATCATACTTTGTGTTCCTCGCTTTTTTTTCCAAGGCTAAATTACCGGTACCGTTATAAATTATTTAAAACAAATTGCCTCCGTTAAGTAAAGGACTTATCTCGGGGCACTTACTTCTCTGTCCGATCTTGCAGTTAATTTAAATTATCTGGCATGATCGTAAGCCCGCCTGAATTTCGATAAAAGGCCATACAAGAAATTAGTCAAACCCTTATCACCGTTTAAACTTTAATGGAGAAAAAAAAATTATTACGACCACTTACCTAAGATTTTCTAAAAGTAATCATTCAAAAAGACATACCTGGAACAAAATAAAATAAATTAAAAAACCATAAACAAATAGGAAGGGAAATTTTTTAAGTATCAAGGTAGAAATAATGAGATTTTTGCACAAGGGAGGTCCCTCTAGTAACGGGTGGACGTATGAAATTTCTCCTAAAAATGATAATTAGTGTAAAAAATTGATATTTTTTTACACCAAAATTTTTTAAAAATATAAGGAGTATTTGGTGAAAATCAGAACAACGGTTCGGCCGCAGCGCAGTTTTTAAAATTTCAAACGTGCATATCTCCGCCATTTTTCGAATTCAAAAAACGCAGACGATAATTTCTTGGTTAACTATTCAGGAAGGATGTGTGGAAATTTGGTGAAAATCGGTAGGAAACGTGGCCGTAAAATGCTACGGGGACGGCCGGCCGGAACCACAGACAAAGTTGAGATCGGTAAAAATCAATATTCGATTTGACCCTCCGGGGTCAGGAAGACCCTCCCCCAAAACCACGACGTGGAGGGAATTACAATAACTTCTTTAAGGAAGTTAAAAAAGTACTATAGAAAGTACGCCCAAAACGAATTCGGCAGAAAGGCCCAAAAAAGGGTGTTTCCCGCAAATGGTGTGTTTTGTCCTTAAAATTTTCAATATAAAGCTGAGCGTTGTATATTTTTCGATAGAAATGGAAAAGGTGTTCAGATTGCTATCTTAATCCTATGAAATCTTTCAAACTTTAAACTTATCTCGATTTTTTGTTTACTTTCTGACAGATAGGGAGCCTCATCACCTGCCTTTTTCCCACAAGGGTCTCATTCTCGTTAGAAAATAACGACCAATGAAAATATGAAAAGCTTTTTTTTTCGTCTTTTCCTTTTTTTGTTTCAATAACTCATTTATAAAGCAGAAGATAAGATATTGGAGCCGCACCAAAACCAATATCCTTTGTTGTACAGGTCAGAGACCCCGTTTCAGTAAATCAACTCAAAAAGAGATGAATAAGAAAAGACAAAACACGAAATTTGTATTCAGCGTGGGTTTTGGAGGAGGGTATTACGTAGGAGTCTATGCCCGGGATAAGATGCCATTAGTGGAGGGGTTCAATACGGGTGTCGATGTCGGGTTGAATTCTGTTCGATTTGTAAACATTTGCCGAAACGTCAATAAACCTGATGAAGCTTCCCTCAAAGTGCAACGTCTCTAGGAAATGAGGGAGGGAGACCCTTTTATTGGTATCGCTTTCACTCAACTGTTACTTTTTTTGAAGTGTTTTTTCAGCCGTATATTGGCGCTCCGATGAGTCCGACGGATAAACTTTTGAAAAATTATGCGAATGTTGTACTGTGAAGCCTGGCTACCACGAAATTCGACAATTGAAGAACTTTTTCTGGACGAGCGGGTTCAAATACAGCGGATTCATTAACGCAGGGATCTTTCATAGACCGTGAAATTACGAGCTCTCAATGTCCCTTTTCGGTATTCATAAAACGGCTTAAAATGAGGCCGGATAAAGCCGTATAAACGGATAAAAGACACGCAATCAGGAAACCCAAGTACCTACTTTTAAAACAAGTTTTGACCTCAATTTTTTCTTCTTAAGACATTTTATGAAATGAACGAATTTTCTAAAAAACGAAAGATTCAGGGGGCGCACGTACAAAGCTTCTTTTTTTATCAAGTACCTAGAATCACCCTTCGTATTCAACAGGTCTTCCATATTCTAAAAATCGCCGTTCACATTTTCTGATTAAAAATGTTTAAATTCTAACTTTTTGAACAAATTAGTCAAGGAAATTTTTTTTAAGTGAAGAGCACTCCCTCATTAAACTCTGATGATGTAATCATTAATCAAAAATGACGAGCGACGCTGTCGGGTTTGAAATCATTAAAGAGTCTCGGAAACTTTCTCGTAAAAATTTGTTTATATTTACCCAATAAGAGAAAAATAACATAAAGTAGGAAAATTCCCTATTGCTAATTAATGACTCAAAATAAATAGTGTAAATTTAGAGTGCCTACACCTCGTCCGAAAGTATTCTCATCCTAAAGAATTCTCGTCCTACTGTCTTCTCGTCCTAAAACTAACGTACAAAATTGCTGCGTAGGAAAATGCGGCAGCGTTCCATGCCAGCAAGTTTTAAACTCCTTTTTGCGCCTACCGAGCTCATCATCCATCCCAGGGCCGCCTAAAGGGTAAGCAAATCCTCGCGAGAGGAAAAAAATTAACCCCCTTGTGTCACAAAACGAGCTGATCCTCGCAAAAATAAACAAACAAACCGACCGTGACTTTGATGGGGTGGAACGCTGCCGCATTTCTCCGACGCAGCAGTTTTTGTACGTAAGTTTTAGGACGAGAAGGATGTGTGCCCCCTATTTAAATTTCTTATTTTTAGTCGGGTTAAAAATGCGATTTGACCGCTACCTATTGATCACTCAAAGAAACAAACACATAATTTGATCCCCGACGAAATTTCCCTTTATATCGTTCATTGCCCAGAAATTGCTCATTGTTCCAACTTAAACGACGATTTATTAACTTCCTCAAAATCAAACAATAAAATGAGCTTAACAGATATTTATCACATTCAGGGAAAAAAATTTGCATATTCCGAATGAAAAACGCGAGGAAGAAGAAACCGCGTTAATTACACGGATGTTGTGCAATCCGGCGGTTGTGCAATTCGATCTATTCCTAGACCGGCCGGCCTCAGTCATTTTTACGTGGTAAAAATAGAACGTTTTGTTCAATTAAGCCGAAAAATAACTTCGGTTATAAACAACAAAAAAACTTCGAGAAGCAGACACGTTCTTCATTGAAAACAAACAGATCCGCTTCGTAAACACTTCAGTAAACATTCTGCGGTATAAATCATGAGGGTTTTTAGGACCATTAGTTTTGGAGAAAATTTTTTTGCACTACATATAATGAAATAGCGTGCATCATGCCAAGGTTATCCACCTATTTCGTATTCATTAAAAAAAATTGCTTTAAAAGAATGATACATTTTTAAAAAAATTGCTTCAAATTATTTTTTCAAGTTCTATAACCCTCTACACATTTTGCCAAATTAAAAACATCAAAAAAAATGCAATTTCTAAAAATGAACCGAAAATTCATTTTGATCGCCTTGGTATATTATTTAAAGGTTAAAACATCAATTTCCTGTCAAGCCTGAAAAAACTAATCTATGATAAAATTAAAAAAATTAAGTCAACCATAAAAAAATGTTTTAAAATAAACTTTTTTTTACTATAGACAATTAAAAGCTAGAACTGTGACAAAGCTTTTTTTTCTCTCCCTTCAATTTTTAAAGACCGGAAATTAAAGAGAGTTGGATACTGAAATACATGGGGTCAATTAAAATGAAAGATACCTTATTTTTAAATCGAAAATGATATCTAATTTTAATTATTGAAGAAAAAAATTGTTTAATAAAACTTTTTAGGGTGAAAAATTCCTTACTGTCTTAGCATTTTCAGGGGGCAAAGTGTGATTAATTATTTAAGATCATAAAAGAAGTTTAAAATATTTTTTGGAGAGGAAGAGTGGAATTCCACGAATTGGGAGTCGAAGACAGGCCTCTCAAAATTGAGCGCCGGGAATATATAAAAAAATGTATAAATTCATTAAAATAAATAAAAAATTCAAATAACTTTTTAGACTTCTCAAAGTTTATGATTTTAGGTAGGCTCTTCAAAAGAAACTTGAAAAAATTCTGAATTTCTAGAGTTTATGAATACGAATATGAATATATTCATAAATATAAAAATATTCATAATGTTTTAGATTGTTTTGTATAATCTGAAATAAACTAATTTTTATGTTAACATTATTAATGTCTCTAAAATTGGTTTTTAACGAATTTTTTGAAATAAAAGTCAAAGATGATGAATGGTGTCTGTTGATTTTAAAAGGTGAAAAACAGGGACTAATGACAAGATAAAAATGGGTAATTTATCACAAAAACGTGAAATGTCATTTCTGTGCAAATTAATGCAAAATAATATTTATTTTGAATATTTTTAGAGACACGAGTTGAATATGAGCTTTTTGGTATACAAAAGGTAGACGACGGTGTGGGAAAAGCTTTGTGTTGACTCGTAATCTCATTCCTTGGATATCTTCTGTTTAGAGTGGGCTGAGATAAGGTGGGACATATTTTTTAAGCCCCTTTTTTTTATTAATAGCGGGAGGGCGAGGCTGACAAAATTATGACCCGATAAACTAATCTTTTCTCTATAAGCTAAACGAAATACCAGACTCGACGTTTATTTCGGTTAAGCATCATTACTTCAGGCAGAGGAAAAAAAATCACGTTTCAGCTCTTTTTTAAAAAACACGCTGAATGTTCACAAATTGGACTTTTAAAATAGAAAATTATTTTCCTAACAAAATTATAAATATTTGGTCTTTAAACTGTAAACTTGAAATTTTTGTCGAGAAAATATTTTCATGAAATATGTTCTATAATGAGGAAGAAAATAGTTTTATATTGATAAGAAAAAGCTTGTTTTAAAAAGAAAACAGGAGATTTTCCGTATAGTTCGACAATTTCCTAACTTTTCTTGTTAGCTTGAACATTAAAGAATTAATTTAAAAAGTTAAACAAGCTTTTTTTTCTTCTTTACCCTGTTTTTATCCTCCATCTCGCCTTTTCAAATTAAAAACCCCCGGGGAGGTGAATCGAATCCCTGGGAAATGGAGAAGCAAATGCATAAATCCAACTCCGACAGAAGATAAGAGACCAATGCACCGGCCAATTAGAGTCCGTTGACGTGGGACGTTGAATAACTGGCATGTCAAAACCTTTATGTCTACTATTTACAACAGCATTTTATATGTTACGAAAGGTTTTTTAACAAAATTTTTTAAAGGACAATTTTTTTAGGACGATTTTCGCGTATTTAGTTCGAGGAGTGGGGTTAGGCCTTTGACCTTTGTCAAGAGGAGAAAGTAAAAGAGCCCAGACACAATCACTGCCTTGAGAACTCAGTTGTCGCTACAGTTATAAAACCACCATTATTAACTATTGAAAAAACAAAAGAAAAAATTAATATTTTAATTGTTTCACACCTATTTAAAATTCTGTTTTCTGTGAGAAATAATGGATGAGAATCATGCACATCCTGATATGCAAAAAAAATTAGTCTGGGCACATTTGAGCACTTCAATGAAACTTTTATTTTTAAAAAACCGTTTTAAGCGGAAATTCCGATGATATGGACAGGTTGAACGTCACTTTAGTTTAATTTACAGAAGTGAAACGAGCGGGGTCACCGCAAAGGCTGACCGCTACGCACTTCCCACAGCATCGTCCACTCCCAACTATTTTTTAAAATGAAAGCACTGGAAATGAAAAAGATTGGGTTACGTCTGGATTCAAGTGTCGCTTTAAAAAAATACTAAAAACCAGATAAATTCTAGAAAATAATGAATTTGTGGCGGTATAAAAGGAATTTTCTTTACTATAGGGTTTTGGTTCATGCGTAATCGCGCAAATAGGGAACGTGTTTTGGATATTAAAGTTACAGAGGGAGAAGAATGAAAAAACGGATATTTCAGGCGTATTACGCCGAAACCGGTCGTGAAATATCCGTTTTTTCATTCTTTCTCTCTGTAACTTTTAATAGCAAGGAATTTTCTTTAATATTTAAAAACTGAGTATTTAATGAATGAAAATGTCACAAAAACAAGATTTTTTAGGATAAAAATCATCGTCAAAATCATGTAAAAACTGCAGTTTTCTTCTCAAAAAGCAGAAAATTTCGACCAAATCATGCAAAAACTAAGGTTTCTCTATCAAACAGGAAAACTTTGGTCAAAATCACGTAAAAATTTCGGTTTCTCTCTTAAAAAGAGGAAAATATTCGCCAAAATCGTGTAAAAACTTAAGTTTTTCTCTCAAAAAGCGAGGAAATTTCGTCAAAATCTCGCCAAAACTAAGGTTTCACCATCAAAAAGGGAAAATAATTGGTAAAAATCACGTAAAAATTTCGGTTTCTCTCTTAAAAAGAGGAAAATATTCGCCAAAATCGTGTAAAAACTTAAGTTTCTCTCTCAAAAAGCGAGGAAATTTCGTGAAAATCTCGCCAAAACTAGGTTTCACCATCAAAAAGGGAAAATAATTGGTCAAAATCACGTAAAAACTGCGGTTTCTCTTTCAAAAACGGAAAAAATTCGTCAAAATAGTGTAAAAACTCAAGTTTCTCTCTCAAAAAGCGAGGAAATTTCGTGAAAATCTCGCAAAAACTGCGGTTTCTCCATCAAAAAGGGAAAATAATTCTCAAAATCACGTAAAAACTGCGGTTTCTCTCTCAAAAAGCGGACAAAATTCGTCAAAATCGGGTAAAAACTTAAGTTCTCTCTCAAAAAGCGAGAAAATTTCGTCAAAATCATGCAAAAACTAAGGTTTTACCATCAAAAAGGGAAAATAATTGGTCAAAATCACGTAAAAACTGCGGTTTCTCTCTCAAAGCGGACAAAATTCGTCAAAATCGGGTAAAAACTTAGGTTTCTCTCTCAAAAAGCGAGAAATTTCGTCAAAATCACGCAAAACTAAGGTTTTTCTCCATCAAAAAGGGAAAATAATTGGGTCAAAATCACGTAAAACTGCGGTTTCTCTCTCAACTAGCTAAAAAAATTCGTCAAAATCGGGTTAAAAACTTAAGTTTCTCTCACAAAAAGCGAGAAAATTTCGTCAAAATCACGCAAAAACTATTGTTTCTCCATCAAAAAGGGAAAATAATTGGTCAAAATCACGTAAAAACTGCGGTTTCTCTCTCTACTAGCTGAAAAAATTCGTCAAAATCGTGTAAAAACTTAAGTTCTCTCCCAAAAAGCGAAGAGATACACAAAATCATTGAAAACTTGAGGTTGCCTCTAAATACTGCTGAGCTATCGACAATGAAACTTGACGTGAAGAAAACATATTGGGGCAGAAGATTGTTTTAATATAAAGCAAACATTAAGGGAAACGTCTATTAGAGCCCTTATGCAAATGATGTATGCAAACGGGAAAGCTGTGAAGCTCAATACGCGTGCATTATGCATTCCTCAAGTGAGTTCATGCAAATGTTCCTTCATCTACCTCCTTCACGTTAACGAATTAATATGTAAACATAAGCTCAGAAGACGTGGCTACACTAAAAATCAATATCAAGGTAAGAAAAAATATTTCAGCTTATTTATAGATCTAACGGACACGTGTATCTCCTATTTTTAGGAACAATCATAACAAAATTTTTTATTTTTTAAACGATAATACTGTATAATAAAAAGGAGGGGTGAATATGGAGATAATAAAAATAGACACAAAGTTCCTTCTGTATGGAAAGAAATGACCCTTGAGCCCTTCTGAATACACAAATGGCCTTCTAAACCAAGAAGTCCTATTTATATAAATAACGTTGGAGTTTATTTTCATATTATCACTATCTATTAAAGTTGCCTACAATATTCAGAATTTTTTTTCAGAGATTTTAGAATTTAAAAAAATTTTTATGTAAAGTGGCCTCGACGGACCTTCCTCAAAAGGGAATTTTTTTTTCCCCCATAGCTTCCTTCAAGGAAGGAAAAAAATGACATTTAAACGAATCTCGGAATGTAGATAAAAGCTTTAAAATAACCGAGAACATAGATGGAAGGAAAAAACGACGCTTTTTCAAAGGGTACTAAATCGTCCATTCTGAAAATTGGGAAGGCGAAAAAGTAACATTAATCAAACGTTATCAGTCAGAATCCTCTTCTGCTTTTGTGCGAATCGATCTTGAAATAAATGGAGCACGGTTATCTCGTCGCTATTTATGAGTCTCCACTTTCAAAGGTCAGAGAAAAAAATTAAAATTTTCAATAAATCTATTTTTGTAACTAGCTGGAAAATCGATTCTACTTCTAAATGTCCATCTTTTTTAAAATTCTTAAACTGAAATTTTATCATCTTTTAATCGGGTTAGCGTGAGAACAATAATGTGACAAAATATTGATCTTTAATCCTCAATATAACAGGTTTTAGCATAAAACAAAATTGTTGGCAGTGTTGCCAGACGACTTCATTGGTTTCCCCCAAAAAGGGTTTTATTTTCCCCCAGATTTCCAACTGTTCCCCGTAAATTATTTTTTAGTAAGTTATGTGAAGAAGTTATGTGAAGAAAATTATTGCGATAGGTTTTCTTTTATTAATAAAGGTTTTAAATAGACTTTGCAAGGTAATAAACTAATAAATAACCTTAAGACAGTAAACAAGAACAAACAAAAACTAAATTAACTACTTCCCCCTAAAATCCCCCCAAATTTAGGGGGAAAACCCCGATCTGGCAACACTGCTTGTTGGGAACTTAAAATCCCCTTTTTTTATTCCCAAATTATACAATTTTAAGTCATATTTAGAAAATATAGTGCAAAGCTCCTTTTTAGGCCGGCCGCACACTGGAGCCGACTAGGCGCGACTGCGACTACGCACGACCAAGTCGTGCGTTCAGGTCGTACGCTTCCCTCGCACACTGGAGCCGACTGATCGTATGAAAATTCAGATTTCTGAGATTTCAAATTTCAAATTTTTCCGTTATTTCCGCATGAAAAAGGAAACATTTTACTACATTTTGGAAAATGTTAAGGATGATTTAAGAAAGACATTCTTTCTTTACATTTTTTTCTTTTTACATTTTTTTCTTTACATTCCTTTACATTTTTTGGTCCCACAAGCACTCAGCATTTTGCTCAATAAAAATGAGCTTTTCGGTATCCATAATAATTATAATTCACTCAGAAAACGCAAAAATCGCATGCGACCTGCGACAAAATCCAAACAAGTTTGGATCGAGTCGTAAGTCGGATGTGAACGCACGTATACGCACGACTGAGTCGGTTGCAGTGTGCGAGGTTCCATTTAATTGTTAATGTTAGGATCTCTAGAGCGAAGTCGTACGACTTCGTACGACTCCGAGTCGCACGTAGTCGGCTCCAGTGTGCGGACGGCCTTAAAAATGAATAATCCGACTGAGTCCATACTCTTTAGGCTAACAAAATCAAGAAAACTTTTTTTAATCATAGACACCAAAATCCTTTATAAATGTTTATTCCCGGAAGTTATATAATTCAAAATTTTTATTCCCAAAAAACTATTGTCAAAGCTCCTTTTTGAGATGCAATAATCCTACTGAGCCCATATTAGGCGTGATTTAAGGCCACCAAGAAAAATTTTCTGCAATTTCGAACTATTTTCTCGTAATAATCCGACCGAGTACTAAGCTTATTTTATAGGCAATAAAAGGGAGGAAAATCAGTGAAACTAAAAATTTACCATTTTTGAACGCAAAATGTAGCCTGAACTGAGGGAATTTTCCTTCAATGGCCTTTTTATAATTTAATTTGAGGGAAATTTATCAAATTAAAAAAATCCCTTTTATCCCTGAATAAAGAATTAGTTCTTTTGTTTTGTTCAAGTTTCAGACATGTCTGAGCATGAAAAAATTACCGATTTTTCACGCTTCAAGGTTGCTTTGTTTTTACGAGCGATGAAGAAAAAAAAATCGTTTTTTTTCTTAAAATGTCATCGTTTTATTTTAAACAATAACAATTTAGAGACGCCGGTAGGATGTGTAACGTGAATGCTATGTGAATGACGGTGTACAGTTAGATAAGCATTTTAAAAAAAGAGGAAAAGGTGAGAGTTGTTTGAAACCTTGGCCAGTCCAGTTCGCGCGTCCTTGATTCTTTATAACTTTACAAAACATTATTTTTTTAAAGTTCAAAACACGGAGAAAAATGGAAAAACGAAAAAATTTGAAGTATTAAAAGATAAAATTTACCTGATATTGAGATGAGAGCAAACAGGATTTGTTTACTCGCGAGATTCATGATTAAAATGTCCCCGCACAGATAAAATATAAAATCACTGAATTAAAACACTTTTTTAGACTCAAAGACACATGTCAACGACCGTAAAATCTCGAAAAAGAGACGAAGTTTCGTGTTTGGCGTGAGAGCGTCTGGTTGGAAAGCGTTCACTGGAGTCAGAAGGCAGTTTGAAGCGGTTTACGGATTCAAAAGCGCGGGAGTGGTGGGGAGGAGATGCGCGCGTTGCTTTTTCCATTCGCTTTCTTCACGAATACTCATGAAGGCACTGGTCAGGTCAACGTTTTTTGTTTTGAATTATCGGATTATAAGGTTTAATATGTTTTTTCTTCCAAATGTTAAGAATGCTACCTGTAGGAATATAAGGGTGGGGATTGTGACAGTTGACTTAACTACCTCCCTGTTAGTGTGGGAGTGTTGACCTTGGCCTTGTCGCCCAGATGCTTCGAGAAGACACAATTTTACCTTCGTTTCCTTTTATCTTTGGGGAAAAAAATACAAGCTTATCAAGACTCTTTCAAGGTCAAATGTTTTTCTGATTTTTTTTTTTTTTTTTTTTTTTTGAGCGCCGTACATAGAGACTGCGCCCGGATGGTGGCATCCTCACTAACAGTCAAGACGGCAGAAATTTTTTTTTCACGCATCAAACCGTTAAACCACCGGAAAAATTCTTCAAAATCATGTAAAAACTGCGGTTTCTCTCTTAAAAAGCCGAAAAGTTCACCATAACCGAGTAAAAGCTGAGGTTTTTCTCTCAAAAAGCGAAAAAAAGTCCTAAATCGTGTAAAAACTGAGGTTTTTCTCTTCAAAAGCGGAAAAAAACTCGTCAGAATCATGTAAAAACTACGGTTTTCTTCAAAAAGCGGAAAAAATCCGTTAAACCGTGTAAAAACTGAGATTTCTCTCTCAAAAAGAGGAAAAAATTATTCGCCAAAAACGTTTAAAAACTGTGGTTTTCCCCTCAAAAACAGAAAAAAAAAATCGACAAAATCATGTAAAAACTGCGGTTTCCTCTTCAATTGCGAAAAAAAAAAGCCCGTTAAAGTTGTGTAATAACTGAGGCTTCACTCTCATAATGCGAAAAAATTTCGTCAAAATCGTGTAAAAAACTGCGGTTTCTCTCTCAAAAAGCGGAAAAAATCAAAAACGTTTAAAAACTGTGGTTTCTCTCTCAAAAAGCGAAAAAAGTCCTAAAATCGAGTAAAATTGAGGTTTTTCTCTCCATAAGCGGAAACTCGTCAGAATCACATAAAAAACGCGGTTTCTCTCGCAAAAAGCGAATAAGTCAGTTAAAGTCTTGTAGAAACTGAGGTTTCGCTCTCAAAAAGTGAAAAAATTTCGTCAA
This sequence comes from Orius insidiosus, assembly GCA_014119065.1. NCBI lineage: Eukaryota > Metazoa > Arthropoda > Insecta > Hemiptera > Anthocoridae > Orius > Orius insidiosus. The sequence continues at coordinate 103,898 of JACGAQ010000196.1, read as the reverse complement.
AATCGTGTAGAAACAGAGGTTTCTCTCTCAAAAAGCGGAAAAAATTCTTCAAAAACGTTTAAAAACTATGATTTTCCCTCAAAAAACAGAAAAAATTTGTCAAAATCATGTAAAAACTGCTGTTTCTTCCTTAAATGCGAAAAAAGTCCGTTAAAATCGTGTAAAAACTAAGGTTTCTCTCTCAAAAGCGGAAAAAACTCCTTCAAAATCGTTTAAAAACTAAGGTTTTTCTCTCCATTAGCGGAAAAAGCTCCGAATCATATAAAAAACGCGGTTTCTCTCAAATAGCGAAAAAATGTCGTCAAAATCGTGTAAAATCTGTGGTTTCACTCTCAAAAAGCGAAAAAAACTGTCGTCAAAATCGTGTAAAATCTGGTTTCTCTCTCAAAAAGCGAAAAAAATGTCGTCAAAATCGGTAAAATCTGTGGTTTCTCTCTCAAAAAGCGAAAAATGTCGTCAAAATCGTGTAAAATCTGTGGTTCTCTCTCAAAAAGCGGAAAAAATTCGAAAAAACGTTTAAAAACTGTGGTTTTTTCCTCAAAAAGCAGAAAAAATCGTCAAAATCATGTAAAAATGCTGTTTCTCCTTCAATCGCGAAAAACGCCCGTTTAAGTCGTGTAGAAACTGAGGCTTCTCTCAAAAAGCGATAAAATTTCCTCAAAATCATGTAAACTTCGGTTTTTCTCTCTAAAAGCGGAAAAAATCCGTCAAAACCGTGTAAAAACTGAGGTTTCTTTCTCAAAAAGCGATTAAAGTTCGTCAAAATTATGTAAAAACTAGCCATCAATATCTTTCCTGGATCCGGAAGTTTTCGAAAAATCCTGTGTTAAATATTGTTTTTATTATTTTCTGTTTACTTTTATTACCCACGTTTTCCATAAGGGATGATTTTAATATCGAATTCAATTTTATTACAGTTAACTCGAAAATGAAACGCTTTGTCGGTTTGTTTCCTGAGTCAGAATTGATATTATTCGAATGTTCACAGCATCCAATTAAATTAAGCGATTTTAGGGGTAAACAAGGAAAATAACATTGTTAACTGTTATTCTGGTCAATATTGGATGTTGTGCTATTGTGGACGAGGGATGGTGGAGGACCATTACGGAATACGTAGCGCGTTCGGCACCGTTTAGCAATTTCGGTAAATCACCGATTCGGACGTCCCAGCTCGATTTCCAACGTGTCCATCTGTCACGATATTCACCGACTTTTCATCATTTTTTCTTGCTCAAAAATAATTTCCCTCTTTAGAAGTGGCAATTGACATTTCTACAAAAATTGTTTAAAATTGATGATATCGGCAAACCCCTCTGCGCATTATCGTAAATTTTTGCGAGATGGTTGTGGGAGGTTCAAGATGTTTGTTCTCCCCAAGATGCACTTGGCTTGAACGTAGTTATGGCCGAAGTTCGTTGAAGACATGGGGTTTTGTCATAATTTGTTCGAGAACGCTTTAACTTGGGATGTTTAACGAACGTTGAGTTTAATAAGGGAACACTTATCGAAAGATGCACCTGAGTCTGATTTAACTCGAAAGCTGTTACTCGAAGGGAGAGCGCAACATGTTAAAGGGGTCGACGGACGGTGAGGGAGAGTTTCCTTCAAGGGTTGAAAATAGAAAGTGGGAGATTCTGGGATCGATCTCACAGGCGCCGTCTGGAAAAGACGGACAGTCTTACAAATTGTCGAATTTTTTTTTTTTCAGAACATCCTCTTGTTTCTTTTTTACCCCCATAGGAAAAATGGTTTGATTCCTGCCCACAAAAAACGGCCATTTCCCGTCATATTTCAAACGTCACAAAAGAATATTTTATAATAACAACAAATATGACTTTTTCCGCATGTCAAAAATAACAGAACATAATTGCAGTCGTTAAAAATAACATAAAACTTTTGAAAAACTTAGAAGAAAAAGTGATTGTAATGGGTAAAACCGTTGGAGTCAATATCCAATCAGCCATAGATTAAAAAATTTTGTTCTGAGTTTTAGGGTTTTAACAATTGCGGCTTTTAGCATTGAAAATGCTTTTACGGTTACAACTCCACCAAAGTGGGAAACCGCTTTTCTACATTTTATTTTTAAATAGCAAAATGAGATCCCATTGCTCCCCTGATAAACTCCGCCTCTCGGACACTAAGGGTGAATTTTTTTCCTCTCGAAAGAAAAGCTCTTATGATAACATAGGGTTACAATCATTGAGACAGTGCCGTTTTTTCCCTAGATATTCAAATAAAAGGGATGGAGGTTATTTAGGAATGAGGGGTTCGAAATAGGAAATCGGGGGGATTTCGGTAAATCATGTAAAAATAGTGGTTTCTCTCAAAAAGCGTTATAAGTTCGTCAAAATTGTAGAACTGAGGTTTTTCTTTCGTAAAGCAAAAAAATTTCGCCAAATCTTGTAAAAACTGTGGTTTCTCCTTTAATTGCGAAAAAAAGCCTGTTAAAGTAGTGTAGAAACTGAGGCTTCTCTCTCATAAAGCGAAAAAATTTCGTCAAAATCGTGGAGAAACTGAGGTTTTTCTCTCGTAAAGCAAAAAAATTTGGTCAAAATCTTGTAAAAACTGTGGTTTTTCTCTTAAAAAGCGAAAAGATTTCGTCAAAATCGTGTAGGAACTGAGGTTTTTCTCTCAAGAAGCAAGAAAATTTGGTCAAAATCTTGTAAAAACTACGGTTTTTTCTCAAAAAGAGGTAACAATTCGTCAAAACAGTGTAAAAACTGTTGATTTTCTCTCAAAAAGCGTTAAAGTTCGTCAAATTCGTGAAGAAACTGAGGTTTTTCTATCGTAAAGCGAAAAAGTTCGTTAAAATCTTGTAAAAACTACTGTTTTTCTCTCAAAAAGCGGAAACAATTCGTCAAAACAGTGTAAAAACTGTGGTTTTTCTCTCAAAAAGCAGAAAAGTTCGTCAAAATCTTGTAAAAACTAAGGTTTTTCTCTCAAAAGCGGAAACAATTCGTCAAAACAGTAAAAACTGTGGTTTTTCTCTCAAAAAGCAAAAAGTTCGTCAAATCTTGTAAAAACTACGGTTTTTCTCTCAAAAGCGAAAAAAAATTCGTCAAACAGTGTAAAAACTGTGGTTTTTCTCTCAAAAGCAGAAAAAATTCGTCAAAACAGTGTAAAAACTACGGTTTTTCTCTCAAAAAGCGGAAACAATTCGTCAAAACAGTGTAAAACTGTGGTTTTTCTCTCAAAAAGCAAAAAATTCGTCAAAACAGTGTAAAAACTGCGGTTTTTCTCTCAAAAAGCAGAAAAAGTTCGTCAAAATCTTGTAAAAACTACTGTTTTCTCTCAAAAAGCGGAAACAATTCGTCAAAACAGTGTAAAAACTGTGGTTTTCTCTCAAAAAGCAGAAAAAGTTCGTCAAAATCTTGTAAAAACTACGGTTTTTCTCTCAAAAGCGGAAACAATTCGTCAAAACAGTGTAAAAACTGTGGTTTTTCTCTCAAAAAGCAGAAAAAATTCGTCAAAACAGTGTAAAAACTACGGTTTTTCTCAAAAAGCGAAAAATTCGTCAAAACAGTGTAAAAACTGGTTTTTCTCTCAAAAAGCAGAAAAAATTCGTCAAAACAGTGTAAAAACTGCGGTTTTTCTTAAAAAGCGTTTAGAGTGCAAAAATCGTGTAGAAACTGAGGTTTTTTCTCATAAAGCGAAAAAAATTTAGTCAAAACCGTAAAAACTAGTTTTTCCTCAAAAGCAGAAAAAATTCCTAGACATATAAAAGAGAGTGGAGTTATTTAGAAAAGAGGGGTTCGAAATAGGAAATCGGGAGGATTCCACACGGTAGAATAAACAGAAACAAAAGAAGAAAACGGAAGAATGCATCAAAATGGAAACATTTTTTTTCTGACTAATAATATGTGGCGCCATCTATCGTTTAATGTAAGCACTAAAGACGTAGCATGGATTAAATATTCCATAATGTAGGTTATGATACCTGATTTTAGGCAGCAGATTTTTACGCCCTCTGGGTAGCTCCTAAGAACAAACCCATTTTTTGTGCAAATAAAATGCCTTTTAGGAAGGTTCCTGAGTTTTGTCACTTCCTTCTCTCACTGGGGAGACGACTATTTTTTTTATACAAAATTTTTGATTAGGTTATTACTATTTTTCCTTTTCCTACAAAAGTGTATAAAGGAAGAGTTGTTTATAAAAAAAACCATTAACCTTTGTTTTGATTGGGCAAACATCTCTTCGACACTTTGTTATATTTGTCCATATCCTTTCCTGGCTACGTTTAGATCAAAGGGCCAGTTTCAAATTGTCGGTTTTTTTCTAACCGTTTGTAAGAAAAAAAAAGGTAAAAAGGTGTCGGTAGAATATAAATTAATGGGTGAGGTTGTTACAAGAGGCTTTCCGGTGTTGAAGACTCTTTAATAAAAACAGATAAAGTAATTGAATTATATCGACCTCTATACGAAACAAAAGCTCTTTTCAAAACTAATTAAATTATTCACCCAAGTCAATTAGTTTATTAGATTAATTTAATTTTAATTAATCACCTAGTGTCAGTTTTAGAACTCGAAATAGCGTTTAATTTGTAATTTTAAACCATTGGCGATATGATCTAAAATGCATTACCTGCCTATTTCGTGACGTCTTGCTGATAAGATGAATAAATCCCTTCGTCGAAGACTATTTTAATAAAATCTTCATTGGTGTAATTTGAAAATCAATATTTTTATAATATGTAAATTGGATTGAATCTACTTTCTAAATAAATAATAATAATCTCCATTCTTTAGAATGTTTGAATTCTACGAATCTTAATTATTATAATGGATGAAACCTCTAAAATGAAAATGAAATTTTCAGTTCCTAGAAAACAAATTTGACGTTTTGATTACATTATGGAGTTAATACTGAAAATGCTTAATCAATAATTAATTTAATATGTAAAAAGAATCGTTTAGTCTCCAACAAGCTAAATATGAGGCGCGGGTACGAAGGGCGAACTCAACGTCGGACAATTTTTTTTTTTCATTTTCGGATTCTAGACGTCTTGGTGAATACACCCATATAATTTGTATGTTGAGTTCGTCCTTTTTTCCCCTTTAAATACGTGAAAACCGATATGCGGCAAAGCTCTAACTGCGATATCCGTGCGGGTACGAAGGGCGAACTCCACATCCTAGTCCACAACGCCCCTCCTTTTCCATTCCAGGGCATGACTTTTCTGTTGAGTTCGCCTGTAACATAAAACTTTAAAATGCGAATATCTCGAAACTACGTTTTGTTGAGTTCGCCCTTCGTACCGGACGCCACATATGGTATAATGCAATTTTATTCATTTTTCAAAAAAGACTGTAGAAAATGATTCAGCACATATCAGATATGTCCGAAAATCCGATAAGAAAAGGGGGAAAACGTCGAAATTATGGTAAAAAGGAGTTTCTACGAGAAAACAACAACAATTCCTAACATGAGGCACAGAATGCTTTCCCCATTGATAAAACGGAAACAGGGTTTCCAGGCCAAAATGCTGCAGAAACTTTACAGGAGTGTCGTCGAATGCCCAGCATTTTCTTTCGTAACCTAATCTCCAATTCTCGAAGTCTCAATAAATACGAAATTTTCTCACGGTTGTTTTGTGAAACTTGTTTAGCCCTGCGACATTCGGTTTCGGCGTACGTGTTAGCTCGCGGTGAGCATATAAGTGTGAATTGTTAGCGCCGTGAGGAGCATAAAGCGTACGTGCCGTGTGGTTAGGTGTTTTTGGAAAAGTCCCACGTCCCAACGGATCGGAAAACCATACAGGCTTTATCATCAAAAACCAAATCCTCCGGGGGAAAACAAAAAAAATCGAATATTCCCAAAAAAACACAAAAAAATTTTGTTAATCCTCGATTTGTTATCCTAAATCGTCTTATTTTAGGTCCTTTTTTACCTCCCATTATTATTGCTTCAACAAAATGGATTGGGCTTATTCCAAATCTCCATAGTGACCAACCTTTGAAAAAGATAACAGAATCATATTTTTTTAAGGCGATTTGGTTATGCAAGCCGTTTTTTCACTTGTGCTTTCGGTTTAGTATAATCATAAATTAGGGAGCACCTTGTATTATGACGATATCGGTTAGTAGGACATTATGGACAAACTTGATGGATGGGTGACTTAATTACTGTGTTGCTTGTATACTTAATAAGTTAAACAAGGTAACCCTCAAAATCTGTTTATTCCTCGCATTAACAAAGACAATATTGTCCTGGATATCAATTGTTTAATTTTGGTTAAGAAAGCTTTTTATGTCCGACGCACCCTTATTTACGGTGTTTACAGAGGGTCAGTAACCTTGTAGCACTTTCCCTTTTGCCCGAAAAAGGGCTTTGAGGATAATTAGGGTTGCACCTGCCCTTTCCAAGGTCAGAGAGCATTAGAACAGTCTTTCTATCCGATGAGAGTGGATAAGGGGGAATTTGGGAAGGGAGCCTTTTTATTGGATGACTAATACGTGATCCCTTTTCAAAATTATTATCCTTTTATCTGGATGTTGATAAAGTTAATTAAAATCTGGCTATTCAATGGGTCAGAATTTTCTGATTTTGACCCTGATTAATTTTTAAATAGGTTCGAACAAGATTTGAGGATGTTGAGGATTAGAGGTATTAAAAAAAAGACTTGATAGGATAGAAAGTACCCAAGCGACCTTCCTTTGCTTTCAAACTTGATATCATTTTAATTTTGACTTTTTTCAGTTTTCGAAAATTTCTACTTTATCCACAAGATGTGCTATCAACCACCTTATATGATATGCAAATCAGGAATCTAAATTATATTTTTTTGTGAAGTTTTATTATGTTTTTAGAGAGTTTTTATGGTTGAAAGTTGTAAATTGTATCTAAACTCTTGTTATGAGCCTCTGGATCCGCTTTAACTTTCCTTTGTTCGAAGTTTAATTTTCCCCGAGCTTCCTCTAACTCCAAATTATCTTTGCGGTTGTTCGGGAGAGAGGCGGGAATTAGGTCCTCGTCCCAATTGGGCGTTCAGCGACTATCGGGCTTGAGGGGTTTCTGCGGTCGGCGGAAAAGGAGGGGGCCTCTGGTCTGAGAGTTCTAATGTTAACAGTTTCCGAGGTTACACTTTGATAATTAACTAGTTTTCTGAAAATGATACCTCCGGATAACAAACACCCTGAACAAACTAGGCGTCACTCTTCTCCCTCCGCCAACTTTAAAATTAATCGCCTGTTAAAACTTGGAAACTTAGACCGAACTTTACATGAATAATAAGTTTTGTCATCTTGGGGACGAAAAATTGACCGGACTACCATGTTGAAAACGTTTCTGATTGAATAATTTAATCGCCGGAGGCATCGGGGTCTGAAGGTTTACAAACAAACGCCCTTCCATTTTACATTTGTTCCCCCGCTTACCAATTTCAGTGTCCCTTTTATGCAATATTCATTGTCCCTCTAGCAAAACCTGAACAATTTAAAAAAAATCTTGTGCACCCAGCTGTTTCTCTTTGTTAAAGTGCAAGTTTATTTAAGAGGCCGCTTTTTTTCTCTGTCCAATATTAGGGAGAGTTTTAAATGGTTTTTCCTTTTTTTCTTCGTAGATTTGTCAGTGTTCCTTATCTTCTTGGGAACGCTCGGCCCCGGTAAGTCTCGATATGAAACGGCTTCTTTTCGCCGAACCGAATTCTGCAAGTTTGACGAGCATTCCGGACGACTTTTCCAGCGCAGGACGCTTCCGTTTATGGACGTTACGAATGACTTTTCTTCTTTTGCTGGCATCCATCTTGCTTTAATTTAAAAGGACTTTTTTCGTCGATTCTTCTTCTTCTATATTCTGTATTTTCTTACTTTGAGACTTCATTACGACTGCTTGAATTTCAGCCCTGAGAAGAAGCTTTTGTACCGTCGACATCCCTTTCAGATAAGGCAAAAGAGTTTTCAAAAACACCAAATCCTCATCGTCCTCCGATATCTCTTTTTATCTGGAACTTTTTTCAATTTTGAAAAAACACTTTCAGAATTTTCTTCATGAATCGGAGCATCAACTTTACAGTTTTGATCAGAATTCACATTTCTTGGTCAAGCCTATCAAAATTAATATATAAAAGTAATTAAAAATAACAAACTTTTTTTGCTGCATTCTTCTACCATTTTTTCTTTTCCGCTTGACTACCATCTTTCATACCTAAAGCAATTTTATGACAGATAAAAATTAATCAAAAACTTACTAAGCCCTCACTTGCAAATTTTGTTTTATTAATTTATTTGAACCATATTGATGTATTTTATTCATATGTAAATTATCAATTTTGTAATTAAATAAATACGTTATCTACGTCCGCATTAATATGACATAAATGTTGCGGTAACGACATGTTAACCAGGCGTAGCATGATTCGATTATAAAATCATTACCTATACGTCTCCCCAAAATACGTGATTTTAGCTCAGGTCAGGCGGCCACAACCTCTTAGGATAATTTTTCCGAGGAAATAGCCTAAAATATGATTTCAAGGTATTTCTCACAGGCTTCGAGAAATCGACGTTTCCGGATTGCGGATATAAATTATTCTTTCATGAGGAAAAAACTGTCTTTTACCGGGTTTTCCAACGTTTTCTTGGAATAGTTCTAGGGAGCTTATTTCGTTATTTCCAGCGTTTTGGCGTTTTTTTTCGGGCATAACTGCCCTTTTTGAAATGTGTTTCTGTTTTTTGGCCCTTAAAGCCACGTTTCTATAGGATTTTTGGGGTTTTCTTCATTTTTGTAAGCCTTAATAGAAAATTCATTTTCCTGTTGCATTTAAAACGAAGATGACTAAAAGTACTGGTTTGAAGAGCTTCCAACGAACACTTCCTTAAAGAGAAGTAACAATATAGGAGGGGAAGTATATAGGAGGGGAAATATAACGAGGGGACGTAAACGGAGGGGGAAGTATATGGAGGGGAAGTATAACAGAGGGAAGTATATAGGAGGAAGTAACGGAGGGACGTAAAACGGAGGGGGAGTATATGGGAGGGGAAGTATAACAGAGGAAGTATAAAGGAGGGGAATTATAAAGAAAGAATAAGGAGAGGATGTTTTTTTCACGAAAAATTTTCGGGTTTTCCTTTTTTTTACGAAAATTTTCCGTTTTTTTTTTTGAAAAATTGTCAAAGTTTTTTTTTTTTGAAAAAGTTACGGTTTTTTTCCAAATTTTCCGTTTCTTTTTTTAAATTTTTCAAGTGTCAAGGTAGAAATAATGGGCTCTTTGGCCTAGGGATGGGTAGAGTACGTAATGAGTAGAGTATGAAATTTCTCCCTACTAAAAAAAATTGATAAAAAAAAGTGGCAATTTTTTTACACTGAAAATTCTTGAAAAATATTTTTTTTTTTTTTTTTTTTTAAAAAAAGAAGTAGATATAACCAATGAGCAAGAGGCTTACTCAGAGGAGTGGCCTAACTAAATTATCCACAGATTTTTGTAGAGGGATATTTAATTGGAATTTTACTTCCAACCAAAAATCCCTATACCCAACCTGGATCGAACCCCGGTCTTCGTGGTGTGAGTCAGACTGACCCACCAGCCACGGAGCCGGTTTTGAAAATATAAGGAGTAATTGGTGAAAATTTGGTGAAAATCGGACCAACGCAACGGTACGGCCGCAGCGAATTTTTAAAATTTCAAAACACACATATCACCTCCATTTTTTCGAAATTCAAAAATCGCCCTCGTTACATTCTTCTTCACCGGCTAAAGAAATTTTGGTGAAAATTTGGTGAAATCGGATGAAAATTGTGGCCGTAAAGTGTTCCGGAAAAAATGCTACGGACGGACGGCCGGCACCACATAAAGTTGAGATCGGTAAAGATCAATTTTCGATTTTATCCTCCGGGGTCTGGAAGACCCTTCCCCAAAACCCGACGTCGAGGGTATCGCAATAACTTCTTTAAGGAAGTTTAAATGCTACGGCCGGCCGGCACCACAGACAAAGTTGAGATCAATAAGATCAATATTCGATTTTACCCTCCGGGATGTGAAGACCCTTCCCCAAAAACCCGACGTGGAGGGTATCACAATAACTTCTTTAAGGAAGTTAAAAGGGGAAAAAACCCTGAAATAGCGGGTAAAAATAAGTAATTAAACTTGTTATTGAACGCTGGCGAACCATCACAGCATTCGACAACTCGGTGACATTTCTGATGAATTCTACTTTTTACCTTGTCAATATATTCCTGTTTCATTTGAATATTGTTGGACAGCCAACTAAATTTTAAAAAGGAATGCTTAAAGATAAAAGGCAGCAGAATAATTGAGAATAATGTCCAATTTAAATCGGTTTATACTTTGCTGTTTTATTCAAAAGTCGTTAAGCTATAGTTGATGGTGCTTTCTAAATGATTTGGTCATTGAATAAATGGAATTTGAATGAATAGAATTGAATATAATACTATTACATTTGCGTTTAATAAATGAGGGTATTCAGAGAAAATTTTTTAGGGACAAAAGAAAGTTGGTAATTCGGAGAATATTTTTCATATGGAACAAATGGGAAAAAAAGTTTTTCTGATGTGTTTATTGGAGCCTTTTTGTTGAATTCCGTCCGCTTGCCCTTGTAGAATGGAACAAAAGGATGTGATACTGATCAGAATAGAAAGGCGGGTTTGAAACTCCCCCATTCCGGAGATCTCTTCGGGATCTCGATGGGGTGGGAATAGAAAATGCCCTTCAATTTTATGATATTATGAAAAAGGCGAAAGGAAGGATGAGTCAGAGGAATAGGGTTGTCGGAGACATTGTCCGATAAATATCGACCCCGGAGGACACGATTATGTACAAACACTTTATTTGATCCGTGGAAACATTTTTTTGAGACCTCTAAAAGGAGTTTCTGATTCGGGGTGGTGAAAAAGATACGCGAGTAATTGATTGCTTGGAAAGGGAGTCAACAAAGAATAGAGGCTTCATTACTTTACGTTACTTCCTTCCCTTCTTAGCTATCAATCAACCCCCAAGACCCTGATGAAATTGTCCTCCAACCCGCCACTCAATCTGTCCAGGGAATTTCTGACGGTTCTCATAACGAAAAGCCCTTAAATCGTATAAAGTTTCAACGCCATCAAAACGTGGTTGATTATCAAATTTCATTAAAATTTCTGTATTTTTTAAATTAACCTACATTGTCGCATTTTTTGTATCCAGTTCTGCTGGAATAATTGTTTGCAGAACGCTGGAAGTGCCGCAAAAAGCCTGTTTGTTAATCAATCTTTCTATACTCATTTTTTAACCTCCTTAAAGAAGTTATTGTGATACCCTCCACGTCGGGTTTTTGGAAGGTCTTCCACCCCAGGGTCAAATCGAATATTGATCTTTACCGATCTCAACTTTGTCTGTGGTGCCGGCTGGCCGTAGCATTTTTTTTCCGGAACACTTTACGGTCCAGTTTTCAACCTATTTTCACCAAGTTTAGTCGGTGAACAAGAAACTAAGGAGGGCGATTTTTGAATAGAAAAATGGCGGAGATATGTCTGTTTGAAATTTTAAAAAATTCCTGCGGCCGAACCGTTGGTCCGATTTTCACCAAATTTTCATCAATTACTCCTTATATTTTTTAAGAATTTTTGGTGTAAAAAAATTGCCACTTTTCATTATTATTTTTTTTTAGTAGGGAGAAATTTCATACTTCTACCCATTACGAGAGGCACATCTCTAGGCCAAAGAGCCCATTATTTCTAGCTTGACACTTATAAAAATTTTCGAAAAAAAAACTTGGAAAATATTTCAAAAAAAAAAAAAAAAAAAAAAAGGAAAACCTGGAAAATTTTTCGAAAAACAAAAACAAAAAAACACCTCCTCCCTTATTCTTTCCCTACTTTATACTTTCGTTCCCTTATACTTCCCCCTCCGTTATACTTTTCCCTCTGTTATTCTTCCCCCCCATATACTTCCCCCTCCGTTATACTTCCCCCCTATATTCTCCCCCCTTTGTTATACTTCCCCTCCCATATACTTCCCCCGTTATACTTCCCCTCCTATATTCTCCCCCCTCTTTATACTTCCCCTCCCATATACTTCCCCCCGTTATACTTCCCCTCCTATATTCCCCTCTGCTATACTTCCCCTCCCATTACTTCCCCCTCCGTTATACTTCCCCTCCTATGTATTTCCCCTCCCATACTTCCCCCTCCGTTATACTTCCCCTCCTATGTATTTCCCCCTCCGATATACTCCCCCCTATATACTTCCCCCTCCTATATTTTTACTTCTCTATAAGGTAACCAGTACTTTAGTATCCATTCTGCTGGAATAATTTGTTTGCAGACCGTTGGAAGTGCCGCAAAAAGCTTATTTGTTTGTTAATCAATCTTTCTAATCCTCATTTTTTTTTCTTATCGACCTTTCCGTGTCTATTCCTGTTAGTGATTACTGATAATAAAAAAATTTTTTTGTTTACTTTCCTATCAAAGGATATGAAGTGTGGTTTTGATGTATTAGAGAGGCGGGTACCCTCCATTGAAAGGGACTCACCTAAAATGTTATTGTGTTTCACCGAAGACAATAGTTTTTGTGCGAGACAATGACTCGAATGGGGATTTCCACCCTGTAACCGGACTCTCCCTCATCGGGCCTTCCCTCTATTTTCACCCGAAAGGAAAAGTGTCACTGTGGGTTACACGCCGATTCTCAGAAAAGACCTATTCAACTCCCCCCTGTCGACAAAAATTCGATTAATCCCGATAAAATAATATATAAACAATAAGAATAAAACGTTAAAGTAAGGGTCAAAATTAATTAATGTGTTAATCAAAACGTGAAACGTGATTTCATTTAGGGCAGTGGTCATTGATGCGAAGACCCCAGGATGCACACACTAAATCCCCTTTGTAACATCAAAATTGTAATACCCGTAAATCATAATTTTTATTTTAAAAAATCTTCTGATAAAACTTTAACATCAAAAAGTAATGAAGGGATGTAAATTGACATTTTTTTTAAAAAGGCCCGAATTTGTAATGGATTTCTTTCAAGTGTAAATATTTCCGCTCACGTCTACTTGAAAATATAAAAGGAGGCTTCTTTTCCGAATTGAAGGCGCAGGTTCCATCTCGTATTCGTGGGATTCGGTCGGAGTGGAAAAAAAAAGACGGTAAAACTTTTATACCTTCCTGAATTCCAAATTTTGTCACTCCCCTATTCTGAGATTGGATGACGTCATAATTTCGGAAAGTGGGTTCGTGTCTAAAGAGAGCAAATAGAGGACTTTGACTGGAAGATCTCCGTTTAAACGGGAAAAGCACGTACCCACCTCATCATCAAAGCTTAACTCAAGTGACATCCAAACCAAATAAAATAATTCTCTGAGAAAATATAAAATTTCCTTTTTGATATCGTTTTTTAAAAAGGTGGGAAAAACTTATGAAAACCGAAGATCCACGTGCAACAAGAAGTTTTTAAGGCGTTCCTATGACGACGCACGGAAGCTTCACCCTCCAGTCGAGACGATATAATTAATTCACGTCCGCAAAAATTAGAATCGGCCCTCACAGTGACTCTAACAAATGAAATTTGCTTCAAGTCAGTTTTCAGGCCGCCCCCCAATCTCACGGGGGTTCAGCTCATTTCTGACAATTAGCCTTTTTGCCGGGAAAAACTTTTTGAATCTCGAGGGGTTCTACGTCACCAAATAACCGCCAGCTTCGCAATTAATGCTGATAAGACAAAAGGCAAGTTGTACCGATCTCAGGGTTGATCCTTTGTTCGAAACAGAATCAAAACAGAAAATTTCACGCCTCTGTAATCTGAAAACCCATCTCAAACATAATTCCTTCAACACAATATTTAAATGGAAATAATTGTTAAATTAGCCTGCGCTTTAAAACTTTTTCAGTACCCGAGTGAAGTTTGGCAAAAGTGCTAAAGAAAAGCCTTATATTTGGGTAAAAAGTTTATTGACTGCAAACCCCAGAGAAACGTCCAAAAGTGGGTAATAAGGAGGTTGATAGGACGCAAACCCAAGGAAAACGTCCAAAACTCGGGTAATGGAGGTTATAGGACGCAAACTCAGAAAACGTCCAAAACTCGGGTAATATGGAGGTTTATAGGCCGCAATCCAAGGAAAACGTCCAAAACTTGGGTAACATGGAGGTTTATAGGCCGCCAACCCTGAAAAAAGTCCAACACTCGGGTAATATGAAGGTTCATAGGGCGCAAACCCTAGAAAAACGTCCAAAACTCGGGTAGTATGGAGGTTTATAGGCTGCCAACCCTGAAAAAAGTCCAACACTCGGGTAATATGAGGTTCATAGGGCGCAAACCTAGAAAAACGTCCAAAACTCGGGTAGTATGGAGGTTTATAGGCTGCCAACCCTGAAAAAGTCCAAAACTCGTGTAATATGGAGGTTTATAGTCCGCAACCAAGGAAAACGTCCAAAACTTGGGTAATATGGAGGTTTATAGGCCGAAACCCTGAAAAAAGTCCAAAACTCGGGTAATATGGAGGTTATAGTCCGCAACCCAAGGGAAACGTCCAAAACTTGGGTAATATGGAGGTTTATAGGCCGCAAACCCAAGGAAAACGTCCAAAACTCGGGTAATAAGGAGGTTGATAGGACGCAAACCCAACGAAAAACGTCCAAAACTCGGGTAATATGGAGGTTTATAGGCCGCAAACACAAGGAAAACGTCCAAAATTCGGGTAATATGGAGGTTTATAGGCCGAAACCCTGAAAAAAGTCCAAAACTCGTGTAATATGGAGGTTTATAGTCCGCAACCCAAGGGAAACGTCCAAAACTTGGGTAATATGGAGGTTTATAGGCCGCAAACCCAAGGAAAACGTCCAAAACTCGGGTAATAAGGAGGTTGATAGGACGCAAACCCAACGAAAAACGTCCAAAACTCGGGTAATATGGAGGTTTATAGGCCGCAAACACAAGGAAAACGTCCAAAATTCGGGTAATATGGAGGTTTATAGGCCGCAAACCCTGAAAAAAGTCCAAAACTTGGGTAATATGGAGGTTTATAGGCCGCAAACCCAAGAAAAAAGCCCAAACTCGGTTGAAAATAAGAAAATCTCCCGAAAAATGAGGGTGAAAGAGCTAAATTTAAATAATTTAGTTCTAAGTTTGATCTTTTCCTCCTCTATAGAATGACCTTCAAAATGACAACCCTTCACCACCCTTCATCACTGATAAAACCAACGTCCCATAATTCATTTAACCGTCTGAATCATCGCGACAGTTGTCTTGGACGGATTGAACGTTTATTAAATTACGATTGTCTTTCACCCTCCGATGATACCCAACTATTGTTCGAAATAATTATTAAAACGCTTATTTTATCCGAAATAAACTTTTACAGCATAAAATGGAACATTTCCCGGCTTCTGAGACGGGTCGAAGAAACTTTCTGTAGGTACCCACAATTTGCAATACAATAAAAGCACATTTTCTAAAGCCACAAAATGGTTTTTTGCTCTATTAAACGATTTAATTAAGCGTTTAATTAAGTTAGAAAATCGAGAAAGGAATGAATAAGAAAAGTTCATTAGTCTGCCTCCAGTTGTATTGTGTAATATCAAAAGTTTGTATTTTTTCCTTCCCTCCTCTCGCATAATATTTTGGGTTGTTTACAACCGAAACTTCAGTCTCTAATTTGTGAAAGTTTGATATGAAAAAATTTTCGTACTCGGAAAAACGGGTATTAAAGGGGAAAATTTCAGGGCGAGTTATACAGTCGAGCAACAGTTCTATTAAGTTGATTAGGGCCAGGGCCTCCCCATGTAGTTGTTTACCAAGAGATGACGTCATCCGGGCGCCTCGATTTCCCTCGGACACATTTCATATTCCGCGCCAACCTCCCCTTTTACTACCAACGTTAAATTCGTCTAATTTGATTTTTAACCCGAAAACACTGGAAAAGACAATTAGATTATTAGTTTAAATTAGAAAGGAAGACTTTTAAGGGATTATAAGTCTTCAGTTTAGCACCCCTCTTCTTCCTATTTCGTTAGAACTTCTCGTTTTAATTGTTCCATTGGGCTATCCGTTTCAATTTCGCATTCAATCGTCCCAAGTTTCTCTTAATCAACATTAAGTAATTAAGACATTAGTTTATAGCTTACCCGATTGCCCCGCTGTCCCTATGATATCATACAGCCAAATGTCCCGCTTTTTAGCCGAAAACAGCACATAGAAGGTTATACAATAACTCCTCTTCAACAGAGTTAAAAGAAGGTACTGCTACGTCGGAAATGATCTCAGAAGTGCATTATACATAGCCAATTCTATTCTTAATTTTTTTTTTCTAGAGCTTTGTGTTGAAAACGCGGGGGATCGAGTCACCCCCGAAACTAAATAAATTCTCCTTTCCGATACTCAGATTAACTCCCGTCCTCCGTGCAACAATGAAAACTTTATGCGACCCACCCTGATAGTGACGGCACGGACGTGAATAACATCCTCCGAGATTATTCCTTTACCCAAACATAGAATTTATGGGAGAACATGAATAATGGAATCTTTTTTCAGATTGGATTTCCGTTACGAAAACATTTTTTGGAGAGAATTAAGTGTGTAACTCGTTTAAAAACAACCAATTCTGAAGACTGAGACAACTGGATTTGTTAGGTTACCTGTTGATTAGATAAGAAAACTAACTTTTTGAACCGATTTTTGAGAAAATTTCCCTCTAAAAACCGATATTTTAAAACTGGTGGTCAATCTGCTAATTTAATTTATTTAGAAAATAAGCTTTTGACAGAAGGTAAACCTGTATAATTGCTATATAATGTCGTGAATTCAATCTGCTGATTGCCACCTTGTACTCACAATAAGCAATATTGTTCCAACGAAATTATTCTGATGAGTAAATATGGTTGTATTTTTGAAAAATGTTTAAAAAAATAAGCTTTCAGAATCAGACGGGTTTGTTTTGAAATTGACATTCCATTAGCTTTTGAGTGGACCCCGGGGCGGGGGGATCAAATATGCACCCCTTTACATTGATGGATCACAATACCCTCCTATGAACCATTTTATTCGATAGGAATTAACAAAAAAAACCAGGAGATTGAAACTTGAATAATTCGTGTGGACAACAGTTATCGCTTAGGCAAATGTAGCCCCATTTTCCTTTGTATTCACTTCGTAAACAATATAATTAGAGAAAAAACATATTTTTGGACTTTTCCTCCTCTTTTGACCTAGAAAACAAAATTTTTTTATGGGATTTTCGCCTGTTCTAATTGGCTTATACCATAGAAAGCCCCCTTTAAAATGCTTCCTTTTCACACTTTAAGCTTCAAAACTCCTATTTATATAATTCCCAGAAGTTTTACTCGGTAATTAGGCCAATACCTCCAATTTACGAAATTTTCCGGAGTTTTCGCTTTGACAGAGAAGCCTCATACTATAAAATTTAGGGTTTTTTTTTTGTTTTTTAAATAAATTCTTAATTTAAAAACTGTTTTGATGTTTTTCTTGGCGTTTTGGACGAAAAATCCTTGTAAAATTTTTTGCGTTTTTCTCAGCCCTAAAGGTGGGGGAAGAACTGCCTTCCATCTTAAAACTACGTTCTTTCGAGAAAGTTTCTTAAATACGATTAGAGGTCGGACTTACCTGAGTCGTAAACGTGAACGACTCACTTCCCGACTCCGATTAAACCTAAGGTTATATTTTACGAAGGTTATTTTGTTATCTCGTTTAGTTTCGGGTTCGAAAATCAACTAGTTTTTCAACAGATTGCTATAATCGAAGAAGGAAATTGATTCCGTACATTTTGGAAGTTAAAATTAAAAAACTATCAAGGAAACTTTATACCCACTTTAAGTGAAAATTGGCTGGAACGTTTTAGGATAGGTTATTTATATGTGCTGTTATAGTTAATCAGAAAAACCATGTTTAGATTCATGAATTTGCTCTTGAGAGATCATTGTGAACTAACAGAGTCGGAACTCTCTATTGTACGATCCGACTCAGCTGAGTCGCATAGGTGAACGACTCACTTCCCGACTCCGAGTAAACGTAAGGTTATATTTTAAGAAGGTTATTTTTTTTATCTCGTTTAGTTTCTGGCTCGGAAATCACCTAGTTATCTCAACAGATTGGCTAAAATCAAATATGAAAATTGATTCCGTACTTTTTGGAAGGATTTTAGAAGTAAAAATTAAAAACTATCAAGGAAACCTTATACTCTAAGTGAAAATTGGCTGGAACGTTTTAGGGATAGGTTATTTATATGTGCTGTTATAGTTAATCAGAAAAATCATGTTTCGATTCATGAATTTGCTCTAGTGAGAACATTGTGAGCTAACTGAGTCGTAACGACTCCCTGAAACTGGATATACAGCCTCTACGAGAAGACCTTTCCCGTTTTGTGAGTCGTATACGGGAAGGGCAAATTACAATGCCCAGAAACTCTCTATTATGTATACCGAAAATTGCGGCTGCGAGACACTTGGTTCCTTAAAAGTGATTGAGGTAGGCTAAGCCCGCATCACCGACCTGTCCTACTGGTTTCCTTGTAGGTCTATCCCTTATATTTCGTTAATAAAAATGATAATAAAATTGGTGTGTTCTGTCTAGAAACAAATTTGTAATGCTGGACAGGGAAACCATAGGGGCTTCTCCCTTAGCAATTAACTTGTTCAATCAATCGAGGGTGAGTAAATTACGGTTCGTTTTTAATTATAACAAGTTTTATTAGGAAAGAATGATAAAAAGTGACTTCTTTTTGGTAAAGTTCGTGTAAAAATAGTTTCAGGAGTAAATAGAGACGGGAAGGCGGGTGAATTGACACCGGAGGAACTCTGATGGGGTTTGAAGGGCCCTCTCGTGTAACAAGGTGTTTCAACAAATAAATGGATCACACGTGCCAGTATCTCACGTCGTATACTCTCAACCTTTTCACGATTTTTTTTTCAACGAAAATTTTTTATTTCCTTTTCGAATCGATATAATGAACGTCAGAGTTTGTTTTATCACCGTGATTCACTTTCAAAGGGAAAAAAAAGAGGGAAAGATGATTCACCGAATTCGTGGATGACATTTTATTGAAAAAATCATCGCAGAATTTTTTATATTTACATCAAATATTTCGTTCAAAGTAAAACATTAATCTCAAATTCTTCTCATTGGTATCGTTTTGTTTCGGAATGTCAAATTTTTGATAACTTAAAAAAAGAAACATTAAAATAACTAGTATTCCCGTAATAAAATATTAAATTATTATTTGGAATGTCCACTGATAAGTTCAATATTTCAAACAATTTATAGACTTAATCGGAAAAAAAAGTCTGCTAAATATCTAGATATGCAAATTATCAAAGAATGTTTACGACATAATCAAGCGATATCAAAAATTTTTCGTATAAAACGCCCAGATGAAGGTAGTAAAAGTACACTTGAAGTTTTACTACGACATGAAGGCCTTCGGTTTTTTCCTTTTCGCCCTTCTCGCTGGTGCCTCCATGGCGGCAAAACTGCCCCCTATTAGTAATATTATGTTTATTTATTAATTTTTAATAGTTAATTTGCATATGCAGAAATTTATAATTGTGTTTAATTTTATGTAACTAGGTATATTTTTATTACATTTTTTTATTTTTCAGTTGATGACCATGTGAAAATTTCAATGCATTGATCATCTATTTGAAAGGTAAAAGAGAGCAATTATTTTGTCCACTTAGACGACCAAAAATTTTATAGCAAATGAAGAAATAAATCGAACTTTCTTCCAATTTTTTTATGTAATATTTCCTTCCTAACCTTCTAAAAAAACCAATTGGTGAAGATTATAATAAGAGAGAAGAGGGTAACACTGTAAGTGTTCTTAAGGTGCATCCTCTCGCTGTGCGTAGACTTGCTCTTTTGGCTGTGTAGAAGTGAAGAAGGTGAAGGCGAAGGTGCAGTGTAGAAGGGTACAGCCGCCCTTATGTGAGAGGAGTTGAGGGCACTCTTCGGATAGAGACCGGTGACTGAGGGTAGACAGATCTGTGCTCTCGGTGAAGGTGCGTGAGTGGCAAAAGAGGGCTGGAATTTGAGAAGTGCCAGCAGAGAGGAAGTTCCTGTCCTCTTTTCTCTAAAACTAAGTAATTGGTGTTTATTTTAAATGTGGTTCTTGTTCTGAATAAAAGACTGTGAGTAAGTGAAAAAATGCTTTATTCCTCGGCCCAACATAGTTTTCATAGATTTCATAGTTTTCCGGCTTGCATCTACATCCTTCCCTTGTTTTCCCGACAGGTAAATCTGTGAGCAAGGCCCTTAGAAACATGATATTACTTAGGGGGCATTAAAAAGTGATTAATAAAGGTAGGAGATTGGTAAATAAGGAAACCTAATGCCCTAAAGGGAGGCCGAAAGGGATGCAGATTAGGGATTTGATTCAGTCTCTCGTATAGTGATTTGCATTCAAAAACGCCTTCTGTAATAAACTGAAGATCTGAGACAAAGGTTCGCTAAGGCGAGATTGGTCGTGTCCGAAAGGGATTTTACAAATTGGGTAATATGCAAAACAAGTGTACGGGGGTTGGAAGTTCTGTAGTGCATTATTTAGTAAGTCGGCCACCACTCGCCGTACGCTGAATTAATGCATTTATAATATACGCGAAGGGTAAAACACCCCACCCACTTGCCACTTCTACGGTTAAGCAATTCATTATGACCCGAAGCGCACCCCAAACAATATTTGGTCCCTTTGACAGAGCCACGCGTTTGTATAAAACTGCCCGGGGCTCTATTTCCGAAAACCGCATCTCACCCTTCTTGCTCAAAAACCCCCTTCATTTAGATATGAAACTAATTGTTATGAAATAAGGGGAGACCCACTAATTTCTTGTCACAACCAGTCTACCCTACGTAGAACCTGACAAGCTACTTTTTTTCGGTGTTCATTATCTTTTTTTTTGTTTAAGGATTAAATCAAGTTCGGACTTAACAAGGGAGAAAATTTGCCCTTTTCTCCAGCGCCTGCTTACATCCTTTGCTTAATGAGATGCCTTAAGCGGTTTACTCGTTTTTTCAGTCTTCAAATTGCAATCTAAATCACTTGATAATAATGATTATTAATTTATTTCCTTCCGAGAAGAGAAATTTCTGTGGGATTCCAGCTAAAAGAAGTAGAAGGGTTCAAAAAGAGAGCTTACTTCCCTTAAGCACAGTGAATTCGACAAAAAAAAATGAAGAAGATTGTGAAGAAATTCTTCAGGCTTCAAAAGCTCAGATAATAGAGTTTGCAGGAAACTGGCCAATTGCATGCTACAACCGAAATTCGTTTTGTTTGTACATTTTAATATTGTCATAGAAACAGTGCTTCTGCCAATTTTGAAAACAGGGTATCCTCACTTCTAAGAGCAAATGAACGTCACCGCTTGACTTTCATGAAACCCAATCTTCTAAAAAATGCTTACCGAAATTTCGAACATAAACGTGTACTAACTCATCCCCACGTGCCTCCTGATTACACAGCCGCCTCCCCGGGCTAACGCCATTTTCAAGAAGTGGGGACAGACTCAATTTGTTGAAGCTCAGACGTGCTCCATTACTCGAGGGAGGTGCAGAAGGGAAGAAAAAGGAGCAGGTGGCCAAGATGACCTTAAATAACACGAAGGGGAATCCCAATTAGTGGCCGATCACGGACGGATTTACTTCCCGACGCGAAATCAGAAAAGCTGCTTACAATCCTTGAATAAACACGAATCGATTAATTCAGCTTCATTAAGCTACTTGTCATCGGAATTAATCTTGTTTCCCAATTATCGCAGCTCATTAGTCACCATTATAATTTTTAACACTCTATAAAGAATAAAAGAAAATTGAATATGGCAAATTCGATAGGTAGAATAATTCCAAAACAAAGTTCTTTTCCGTCATGGAAATAGGATTTTCGACGAGACAGGAAGTCAGACTCGGCTGTGTCAAAAGAGATCCCGTTGGGAGGACGTGTATTCCATCGGGTGATATTTGACAAATAGAGGCGGAGGGAGAAGAAAAGAGGGTGAAAGCCGCCCCCGCAAATGGGATGCAAGGCTTCTCTGTCTCTCTCAGGGTCTCCTTTACTTACACACCCAACCCCCACGCACAAACGAAAAAGGAAAGGAAACTCTCCAAAGCTCGTTTCTCACAAATTACATTACGAATCGAAAAGGCGGAGAACAAAAAGGGATAGGATGAGAAAAAGGGGGGTTTAGTTAATTGTTGTTTCGCTTTGATGACTGATTCACGTATCTCTCATCTAATTGTCCTTAAAATTAAACATAAGACACATTTAATACGCTATCTCAAAATTTCAAAAACGACCCTTCGTAATATATTTTTTTAGGGCCCTAAAGAACATAAAATATCCTACTTAAAGAGGAAAGTTCGAAGAATATTTATAGAAATAATCAAGGACATGAAAAAATAAATTAATCCATATCAATTTAAAAAATTACTTCAAATATCTAACTAGAATATTTATAAATAAACGTATTTTTATTAGTTAAAAAAGAGACCATTTTTCACACTAGAGAGTTTCAGGGAATCGTAATTTGCCCTTCCGACTCACCCAAGGTCATTGTACGATCCGACTCAGCTGAGTCGTATACGTGAACGACTCACTTCCCGACTCCGAGTAAAGTAAGGTTATATTTAAGAAGGTTATTTTGTATCTCGTTTAGTTTCGGGTTCGGAAATCAACTAGTTTCTCAACAGATTGGCTAAAAAAAAAAAGGAAATTGATTCCGTTCTTTTGAAAGTAAAAATTAAAAAACTATCAAGGAAACTTTATAATCTAAGTGAAAATTGGCTGGAACGTTTAGGGATAGGTTATTTATATGTGCTGTTATAGTTAATCAGAAAAACCATGTTTCGATTCATGAATTTGCTCTAGTGAGAACATTGCGAACTAACTGAGTCGTAACGACTCCCTGAAACGGGGTTTTAAAGCCTCTACGAGAAGACCTTTCCCGTTTTGTGAGTCGTATACTGGAAGGGGCAAATTACGATTCCCTGAAACTCTCCACTGTCTTAACTCACGAATTCCTTGTTTTGGGACTAAAAATGTGTGATTTCGACATTTTTGTACGGAAAAATGAGAAAAACTTTTTAAAAATTAGGTAAGAATGGTTTATCTTAGCGAAAAGGAAGAAAAAATTATAGAAATCCTTATAAAATGGGAGTTTCAGCACCGAAAAAGGCCGGGTGATAAGAAAAAATGGGTTCCTGAGTGAAAAAAAAAAAAAAAAAAAAAAAAAAAAAAAAAAAAAAAAAAATCTGGCAAAATGATCTGGCTTGACTGGAAATTCGCATGAGTAACCTTTCAAACAATTTAGGATTTGAATTTCACGGGTCAAAGATATCCTGAGATTTTGGAGATCTTAAGTTAGATTGCTGAAAGAAAGAAATCTATTTTAGGGTCATTATTTTCAAGCTGAGGTAACCAGCAATCACGGAATACTTTTCTTCAGTAGGAGAACTAATGCTTCTTGATATAATGCTTAATTTTCTAGCCTATTGAGTCTCTCGAATAAAAGGATGATTTTAAATTCTTGTGCAAATTTACTTAAATAACCTTGTTCTTATTAAGCTTGAATGGTTCCGGCAACACAAAAGGGGTCTCCCTGAACAATGCAAAAAGCAAACATTTGTTCCCCTTATTCCCCCCTCCCAGACCACAGAGAAGTTCATTCCTCGGTGTTTTTGTCAGACCAATTCCTAACTGGAAAGAAGAGGTCTTTGCAAGGAATTGAAAGGGACGAATAAGAAGGGAAAACCGTGAGGAAATATGCGTGCAATTTAATATTCAAATAGGACAGCGGTATTCAAGAGTTTTCATTAATTTTTTTTATCTCACGGCTCTCTTATGTAAAAACAATTTAGTTCTTGGTGGAGGAATCTACAATAATCCTAAATTGAATTTAAAAAATTTCTTTTACTGTCTAAAAAATATCTGAGACATCAGAAGTCTCCATGGTTTGGATTTGTCATTTTGTCATTCGTAAAGTGGACCATCTTTTCTTCTTTCCCTCACCCTTGAATTTTGGACAAAGGATGAATCGGTTGTCGTATTCGCATGCCGGTACATTTATTTCATTCCTATCGATTTCCCAACCCAATACTTCTCAACCAAAAAAAAAATTGTTGGGGGATGGAACAGGGGGTTTTCAATCGTATCGTTACGAGAATGAATTAAAGATACTATCTTTAATTGACCAAATGAACGGCTCACCCTTGTATTATTTTTTTCGCTGGGGGAGAATGTATGTGCAACATAATTTCCCCATGCTTTTTTTTTTTTTTTTTTTTTTTTTTTTTTTTTTTTTTTTTTTTTTTTCAATTAAATTTTTATTAGTAACTTTTCACAATTTTGAATATTTAAAAAACAATTAATAAATTTATTTTTATTTATTATTGAGTTTCCTTTAATTTTTTATGGTGCTAACTTTTCTGATTGCAATATTTTCTATTTTTTCTGGAGTAAGATTTTTTATTCACTTAATTATTTATTTCTTATACGTGAATGTCATTTTGGAATATTTTATTCAGATGAAAAAAATAATTACTGAATGATTCGAACTATTGATAGTCTAGTAGGCCACAAGAAAAATTCTTGGAAAAATGTTTTTCATGGAAAGTTTACTCAGAAAACACAGGCGATATAAAAGTATCTTTGAGGTTTAAAAAAAAACTTTTACATGAAATAAGACCGTCAAAAATAAATTTTGAGTTCAAAACGTGTGTAAACAGAACGAGGGGTTAGAAAAAAAAACCTACGTTCGAGTATCTCGCCCACTTAAGAATATTGACACGAATTCGAAATTCGGATGCCTAAAGTGTTTACCCGGAAAGCCTGGGAAAAATAGAAGGCGGGTGTTTTTTTCCCCTTCATTTATTATTTATCCCATTTAACTGTCACATGCTGCATTTCGGGTTGACAAATGATGTCGCCGAGATTAAAACCAGAGGGGCCGAGTCTTGAGAGACTTCTTGGGACGAAAGGGAGATTTGTCTGCGTTCCCTAAATATTCGCCCTGCGATCATATGAAAATTACTTTAAACCTAAACGAAAATTCTATTTGTCATACATTCAGTCAATGAACTCCCAAAAGATGAAAAAGTGATGGGGGGCGGGATAATGCGAGCGTTCCTCGATTCGACACGTTCAAGGTCACGGGTTCAGTGTTCCAACCTCGTATTTAATAACTTCTTATAAATTTTAAATTAATCCAGATTTTTAAATATTCTTAAAAATTTATGGTGAAAAAAGTACAAACGTGTAGAACATACGAAGCTTTCACGTATTTTCTCTCCCTTCTAGAATTACCTTCGTCATATCTGACGTGGAGTGACACTAATTTTTCTGGACGTCCACTAATTACAATTTGTTCGGTAAAAGTGGTATGGGGGTGGATGAGGACGGTCGGTTGCCATGGTGACCGGGGGAGACGCCTGAGAGTCGCGGCGCCTTTTCTCTCTTTTAGCCCACTTCACCATCCCCCGGAGCGACGTCAATTTATCCTTATTTAAGACGAGGAAGTCCGAAACCTCTTTTATTGTCCTGTTTTTTCATTAGATCGTCCACTATTGCCTACCCATTAAACAGACACTTGCGAAAAACCCATTTTTAAAGCTACAAATTATTTTCAACATCTTTTGGATCTCATTATTTTTCCAAATTGGTTCAATGGTTCTTGAGAAATAAACAGGGAAATATTGCGTTTATAAACTGGTAAACATGAGCGTAATTAATGAAAGGCTTTATCGCTAAATTAAATTAGAATTTATGTTCCTCCTCCCTTTTGTTTCTAACTTGAATCAACCTGTCGGAAAGGCTTGTGTTTCACATCAGAAGGGCGAGAAAATAAAGAGATAAAAGCCGTCGTGAAGTCAAAAGATCCTATCGTCGAATTCCCATCGTTTTTGTCCTCTTTTCTGCTTCTTTTTTTTGCCTGTAAATCATTTTTAGTGGCTCGCTTTTAGGGTAGCGTCATTATTAAACCTCCCCTCTCATATTAAACACACTTTACCCGGTTCACGTTGAACTTCCACGGAATTTTAACCCGGTATCCATTTTAATGCTTCATTAAGCTCAAAATTAACTTTGATCATACCTTTTTAATATTCTTGGTCATTTGCGGTTATTTTTATATTCTAAGGTATAACCTTTATGGCTTATTCCAACAAAGCCAAATGGAAATTGAAATTTTGTTGGAAGAGGAAATTGCAATCTTTTTTGGCTTGTTTCCTCAATCTTTCGGCCCACGGAAACCCTTTTTAAGGATTTCAGTCTTATTAGTGTAGAAAAACACGATTTTTGACGTTTTTCACTGTCCCCGCCAAAAAAACGTCTTTTCCTATTAACTATTGGCAAAAAACACCCTTTTTCTGGATAAAAATTTTCGAAAAAAAAAACGGAAAATTTTAGGAAAAAACTTAGAAAATTTTTCGAAAAAAAAAAACTTCCCCCTCCCTTATTTTTTCCTCCTTATACTTCCCCTCTGTTATACTTCCCTCCTATACTTCCCCCTCCGTTTTACGTCCCCTCTGTTATACTTCCCCTCCTATACTTTTCCCATCTGTTATACTTCCCTCCCATATACTTCCCCTCCGTTATACTTCCCCCTCCCATATACTTCCCCCTCCGTTATACTTCCCCCTCCTATATTGTTACTTCTCCTTAAGGAAGTTTTCGTTGGAAGCTCTTCAAAAGTACTTTTGAACATTTTACTGAATTTTTGGGTCCAGAAAAATTTATCATCATTGAAATTTTGTTGGAAGAGGAAATACAATCTTTTTGGCTTGTTTTCCTCAATCTTTGGCCCACGGAAACCCTTTTTACCCATTTTTAAGGGATTTCAGTCTTATTAGTGTAGAAAAACACGATTTTTGACGTTTTTTTTTTCACTGTCCTCCGCCAAAGAAACGCCTTTTCTATTATTATTGGCTAAAAACACATATTTTTAGGATTTAGAAGTTATTGTATTTTTGGGGAAGGGTCTTCCAGTTTTTGTATACTAAACTCTTTTTTGGTCATTTTACTGAATTTTTGGGTGCTGCCAAACATTACTTTGCCAAAGATTACAAGAATGCCTAAAAGTGCCTAAAATATTACAATAATGAGGGTGAATAATTGATAAATTCATTGGTTGAGTAAACAAGGGCTTAATCAGGGCCTTTCCGAGGTAATTAAACTATGCCGAGGGCTTATTACAGGGAGTTATGTTTGAATACCTTTGATGCTCGATGACGACTGTAGTTGAAAACGGGGGAGAGCCAATCAAAGGGGCCCAAACAAGACGTACGTAAACCGCCTTGAGCAATGTACAAAACTGTTCATAACTTAAGTATTTAGAAAGTCAATATTTCAATTTAACAAATCGGACGTTTGTATAGTTCTTCGGATAAAGTTTCCCCTTGTGTGTTTCTTCCTTTAAGGCGTCCCTAATCCCATGTTTTAGATCTAAGTTGGAACATCATGGTGCGAGTTTACGCCGAAAACTTCCGACTCCCCTAAAATCGGACTTATCTGGAAAAGAGGGTTTGGTTATAGGCCAGTAATTGGATATGTCCACCGTAATGTTTGTTCATTCATTCCCTTAGCCGGATCAGGTTCCTATTAAGATTATCGACGGACACACAATGAGATTAATGATTAAAAAAAATGTTTCCATCGATATCAAAACTTGGGAAAGTCGACAATCGTTCATGATGTTTAATCTCTTCATATTGGATGTCTCTAAAGGGACTTGTTATCTCTTAAAGCTTTCTGATAATAACGTCCTCGCTATCTTCGTCTCCGCTTCCGATCCCGAGGGACTTCGGGGTTATTAGTTCGGGACAGCGACCGTTCTTAGGGTTGACGCCTTCCCGAAAAGGGAGGGAGCGAGGCATGTAATGACGAAGATTCCTCTCCGAATGGGATACTTCCATTATCATTTTCGTATTCTACATGAATAATAAGAACCTTTCAAAACGCAATAACGTCATATGGCGCCTTTTTTACATACACTAAAAAAATTAATGAAAATTCCAAAAATGGAGATATAAGATGCAAGAACAGCTGATGTCTTTGAAAAAATGTGTTAAAATTAATTATTCTCGTATTTTATTATGGTGGCACACATCTCATCCGAAAGTATTCTCGTCCTACTGTCTTCTCGTCCTAAAGTATTCTCGTCCTAACGGGCTACGCCCCTTTTTCGGACGATAGACAGTAGGACGAGAATACTTTCCGACAAGTGGATTTCAATTTTATACAAATTTTTTAATATTTTTTTTAAATATTATACATTCTTCAAAAATAGA
Organism: Orius insidiosus; assembly: GCA_014119065.1. Lineage (NCBI taxonomy): Eukaryota > Metazoa > Arthropoda > Insecta > Hemiptera > Anthocoridae > Orius > Orius insidiosus. The sequence goes on along the minus strand of JACGAQ010000196.1, from coordinate 75,685 downwards.
AATCATCTCGTCAAAGTATTCTCGTCCTACTGTCTTCTCGTCCTAAAAATATGTAGAATAAATATTACTTAAAATTAAATGAAATGTATTCTCATCCGAAAGTATTCTCGTCATACTGTCTTCTCGTCCTAAAAACGTACAAAAACTGCTGCGTCGAGAAATGCGGCAGCGTTCCACCCCAGCAAGTCACGGTCGGTTTGTTGTTTATTTTTGCGAGGATCAGCTCGTTTTGTGACACGAGGAGGTTAATTTTTTTTTCTCGCGAGGATTTGCTCACCCTGTAGGCGGCCCTGGGATGGACGATGAGCTCGGTAGCGCAAAAAGGAGTTTAAAACTTGCTGGGGTGGAACGCTGCCGCATTTCTCCGACGCAGCAATTTTTGTACGTTAGTTTAGGACGAGAACACTTTCGGAAGAGATGTAGGCACTCTTTATTATGTGATTTATCATACTCAATTTTGTATAATGAACTTCACATAAACTTATTAGCGTCCTACGAGTAGCTCTTTTAATTTTATTCCTTTCTTAACAAGAAACTTCAGGAAATAATAATCGCCATTTTCCATTATTTTAAATTAGATGGAGCAATAAGAGGGACGTTTAATACCGCAGGAATTTTCAAGCCGTCCCCGGGGGTAGATTACCGAAAGACTTACTGCTTTCATAAGCGTTCCAAGTCGGTTTAAAAAAATACAATAATTGTAATTAAAAGTGTTTACCTTGAATATGAAAAATATTGCTGTTTTCATGATTTCAAGACTTTGGATTTCCTCTAAAAGAATTTCAATATTGCGGAACTCCCTTTGGCTTATGAAGCCACATTTCCAATATCCGTTATGAAGGTTTAAGTATAAAAAAAGATGAGTGGAAGATTGAAAAAAATGTTTATTGCTTAATGTATGAGAGTTAACGTTTTAGGATGTAATTTATCAAAGGGAAGTTTTTAAGCATATCGATATCCTCCCCGAAACTAGTAGATAACTATGGGGTTCGGTTTTCATAAGTGCACCACCCTCCCTGAAAATCTGAGAAGTCACCCTTCTTTTACCATTTCATTTCGGCTCATTGCCCGTCGGTTTATTGCCGGGGCAATAGAGAAAGGGAACCCCCCGCACCCTTAGGTCCTAACCATGGCGGAACACAATTCCCGAGATTATATTTTTCTCGGAGGTTTTATCTGTGGGTAATTGCGAGAGGGCCGCACGTCGTTAGAGTGCAACACAAATTAACCGACCCTTCCCCGTACAACAAAAGGAATAGCCCCTCCTTTTTCACCTTGTTTAAAACAATTCGCTATTCTCTTGGCTAAATAACGTTTGTTCCAGTCCGTTGCTTCCGCTTGCAGCACTACCATCTAACCTGCTAATCAACGATTAGTGCTCTATCGTTAGTGAGTCGGAAGCTAGGAAGGTGAAGTCGACGACTACCAATTGCGTTCTAATCCAGCTGCCTCCCTAGTCTATTTTTAATGCTTTACCTATAGGATTAGCTTCTTAATTTAAATAGCATTTGAACAGAACCGAAAACGTACCCACCCTTTCCTTTATACATAACACAAAATGCCACATTCCTCCCTCGCTATTTACCCTTCCCCTAAAAAGGAATTTAAGATGCCAACGGGTAAACGTTTATAAGCACTACCTTTTCCTTCTTTTTAAAAAAACCAATTAAAAAAAAGTTAAAAAGTACCGGTTAATTAAACAGGGAATGATCCGTTGCGGTTTCTGGCCGACAAGATTTTTTTTTTCTCTCGTCTCCCCTTCTTTTCACCTCTCACCGTAGTTGTTTAAGTTTAATTAATAATTTGATTTAGGGGAAAGTCTGAAATAGCTCGGTGAGCCTGAAGCCGACCCCTTTACTCCCCCCTAAACCTTCACGACCCGCCGAATTGTGTGGTTTGTCTGCACACTCCCTGATCTTCCCTTGGGAAAGTAGTTGAATAGTCTTATGCAAATATTCCAGTCAGTATATTATCAGGATCTTAGACAAGTCAGGCTACCGCAGTTTAAACAATAAGAAACTTAATTAAATTTAAATGTCTAAATTCTGAGAAGAAACTTTTTTGAAGTTGTCGAATCACCTAATCGACGGTTAAAGGGCGTCTAAATTAAGTTTTTCCGTTAGCAAACAGTCTTTTTTGAACTTTGATGACTTTGAAGCTCCTTTGTCTTTACGCAATTTCAAATCATCATTGCATTATTCAGAAGTCAAGTCCGCCCCCCTTTGTTTGCCATAGCCCGTCGGGGAGAGTCTTCCCGAAATCGTGTTGCAATAACTTCCCTTTGAACCTTCAATATCGCCGTATGTAAAAAAAGGAAAAGACCCTCAAATCCGGAGGGCTTCAAAACAATCATTTAAAATTGACAAAAGCCAAAGGGAAAAAACGCAACATCTGGATATCATCTATCACAGGATAACGCCTAAAACCTTTCCACGATTAATTTTGTAGAATCAGTTGTTATTAATGGAAAAAATGAAGGTGGAAAATGTAATTTGCTTGACGGAAAACGACCATTAAGAATGAAAAGAAAAGGGATCATCTTGTTTTTTTTCTGTATTAAATTATACTGCGAGAAGATTTTTTGTGTGTGTTCTCTATATGATTTATTTTATTCTCTTGTTTTCTTCCTCGTAAAAATTTTTTTTATCTCTTTCCAGAATAAATTTAGGATCCTCCCAAAATTGAGCTTCTTTCATCACTGTCTAAACATAAATGAAGGTTATTTTCATCAGGCCTCAGGCGAATTTGTGAAATTCTTTCAACAATTTCTTCGATGGTTTTTTTGTTGCTACATTTTATTGAAGAAATCTGAACATCTTTACGAGCTTGATGGAAAATTCTTCCCTACTTTTTGATGTTTTAAGAGCGATGCATAAATCTCAAAGGGTGTTAGAAATTCTATCAAGTTGATTTAAACATGTATGATAAAAAGGGTTGAGGGATGAGAAAATTGAGATAAAACGTGGTTTCACCGTGGGGGCGAAGTCAGGGTTTTTTTTCCCTCCTTTTAAAAGATTAATACGCCGTAAAGCGGGTTGGTACCAATTTGTCGGCTCTGGAAAACGTGTAGAGAGCGCTCGGATCACTGTAGAATCGGTAAATGAGGCGGAGGTCGGACGTACGTGACCGTTGTTTTAAAAAAGACACTTTTTCCTTCCCTTTTTCAAGGTTTTGCTAATGAATTCTTGAAACAATCCGAATTAAATTAGAAGGACAAGTCCCTGAGCCTGGTCAGCCTAAGCTACACTTCATTACATCCTTCGTCCTCCCCCAACTCATCAGTGGCGGCTCGTCAGGGGAGGCAAGTGAGGCACGGCCTCACCTGAAGTTCAGAAGAAAAAAATTTTTTTTAATCCCCAAAATTTTAATTTTATGATAATTATTTTAAGACATGGTTTCTAACTTTTTTTTCGGAAATAAATAAGATTTTTTTTCATTTAAAAAATAATAATAATTACGTAAGAATGTTTAAAGTTCATAAATTTAATAACAGGACCTACAAAAATACTCTCAGCCCGGCCTCTAGCGTAAAAGTCGGTACCGCATCGTTCGGATTTCGAAATATGATTAAAAAGCCAGGAGAGGCACGGGTGACCTTGGCCTCTCTTGATATAGAAGGAGGGGTCCGGGGGGTTAATATGGTACTCGCGAGAACGAAGGTTAGCCGGGATGAGATCGATCGAACCCACGCGAGCCGGCCTGGAATCGCCGGCTAAACCCTCCAAGTGAGGCACGATACAACTGTGCCTCACGCTAGGGGAATGGTAAAGGAGCTTGAGCAATCTTACCAACTTCAAACTTGCTACCAAGAATATGTTATGTAAATTGGTAATTTTTGAGTTTTTAGTTGTTATTATGTCATGAAAAAATAAATAAATATAGCAAGGTCTTTTATTAAAGTTAAAAATTCTAAGAAAATTGGGTGGCGCCAAAAAGCGTTCGGGTAACACTGTTACTCTAAACGGCGAGCGCGCGATAGCCTTATTAACGGCTATCCTATCGTAACCTTCACACCCAGTTAAACCGTTAACGTTCTTTAACGTAAGTTTCCGTTGTGAATCTTGGTTGTGACTGGTGATTTTGTGAATCTTTTTAAAGAAATAACAGTCAACATTATCACTCTATATTATTACAGGGATTTGGTGACTGGTGAGTCTACTTTTCTTTTTGAGTTTTCAATTTCAGGTTCCGAAATGGAAATCGGAGAAGACATTATCGTTTCCCTTCTTAATGTTCCGTTTACGAGAAGAAATGAAACGGACAAAAAGGACATTTTAAATCGAGGTAGGCCCGTTCCAAATATTTGTTCTCTTAGTGTAGACAAATTTAAAACCAGGGGACTTCGATCTAGCTGGTATTCATTCACAAATGGCTTGTGGAAGCCATGTGATGGGCAAACTTTTTTGTTGGCCTTGCCTTCTTTTTTCCACATCTAAAAACATTTGGAACGTTGAGGGGTATTTCGACTTAAAAAATCTATCCCGAAGTGCCGACAAACGTGCGTCATCAAAAAATCATATTTCTTGTTTACTTTCGTTGAAACTTTTTTCCAAAAATAATTTAAGCGTGATTGAACAATTGTCAGAACAGGCTAAGTAGGAAAAAATCAATTACAATAAAGATGTTTCTTTAAATAGAGAAGTTTTAAAGAAACTGATCGATTTAACCGTGGTTTTATCAAACAAGAACTGCCTTTTAGGGGTCATGATGAGTCTGATTCTTCCTTCAATCGAGGAAATTTGAAAGAAATATTTGAGTTGCTAATAAGTTCTGATATAAATTTAAAGTCACATCATTTAAAATTCCTTTTTTTTTTTTTTTTTTTTTTTTTTTTTTTTTTTTTTTTTTTTTTTTTTTTTTTTTTTTTTTTTTTTTTTTTTTTTTTTTTTTTTTTTTTTTTTTTTTTTTTGGACGGCTGGCCTCACCCTTCACAAACCCCACGAGCCGCCACTGCAACTCATACATTATTTCGTAACTTTCCAAGCTCAGAGCTACTAATTATAAATAACCTAAACTTTTCCATTTTCTCTAATAGAGGTTCCTTAAGAATTAGAGTTAGTCGAAATGGACAAACCAGAGCAAATAGCCAGCAAATAGAGTAAATAGCTCACCTGATGAGGCTTATTAATCCGAAACGCGTCTTGAGAGTTAAGATACCCGTTATCACAGTCATTTTAACTTCCTTAAAGAAGTTATTGAGATACCCTCCAAGTCGGGTTTTTGGGGAGGGATCAAATCGAGTATTGATCTTTACCGATCTCAACTTTGTCTGTGGTGCCGGCCGTCCGTTCGGCCGTAGCATTTTTTCCGGAACACTTTACGGCCACAGTTTTCATCAAACTTTCACCAAATTTTCACACAAATTTCTTTAGCCGGTGAAGAAGAATGTAACGTGGGCGATTTTTGAATTTCGAAAAAATGGCGGAGATATGTCAGTTTGAACTTTTAAAAAATTCGCTGCGGCCGAACCGTTAATCCGATTTTCACCAGATGTTCACCAATTTCGGGGGCACACAACTCATCCGAAAGTATCTCATCCGAATGTCGACTCATCCGAAAAATAATAAAAATAGAAAAAATATAAACAGACAACTCATCCGAAAGTATTCTCATCCGAAAGGGCTACGCCCCTTTTTCGGATGAATTGACAGTCGGACGAGAATACTTTCGGATGAGTTGTCTGTTTATATTTTTTTTAAATATTATACTTTAATAAAATAGAAAACAGTGAATACAACTCATCCGAAAGTATTCTCATCCGAATGTCAACTCATCCGAAAATTAACGTTCAAAATTGCTGCGTCGTAGAAATGAGGCAGCGTTCGACCCCCGCAAGTCACGGTCGGTTTGTTTGTTTATTTTTACGAGGATCAGCTCGTTTTGTGACACAAGGGGGTTAATTTTTTTCCTCTCGCGAGGATGTGCTCGTTTTATGGCAAAAGGGGGTTAATTTTTTTCCTTTCGCGAGGATGTGCTCGTTTATGACAAAAGGGGGTTAATTTTTTTTCTCGCGAGGATCAGCTCGTTTTATGACACAAGGGGGTTGATTTTTTTCCTCTCGCGAGGATTTGCTCACCCTGTAGGGCGAGGATCAGCTCGTTTTGTGACACAAGGGGGTTAATTTTTTTCCTCTCGAGAGGATGTGCTCGTTTATGGCAAAAAGGGGGTTAATTTTTTCCTTTCGCGAGGATGTGCTCGTTTTATGACAAAAGGGGGTTAATTTTTTTTTCTCGCGAGGATCAGATCGTTTTATGACACAAGGGGGTTGATTTTTTTCCTCTCGCGAGGATTTGCTCACCCTGTAGGCTGCCCTGGGATGGATAATGAGCTCGGTACGCCCAAAAAGGAGTTAAAACTTGCTGGGGTGGAACGCTGCCTCATTTCTACGACGCAGCAATTTTTGTACGTTAGTTTTCGGATGAGTTGACATTCGGATGAGAATACTTTCGGATGAGTTGTATTCACTGTTTTCTATTTATTAAAGTATTATTTTTTTAAAATATAAACAAACAACTCATCCGAAAGTATTCTCATCCGAATGTCAATCATCCGAAACGGCCACGCCCCTTTTTCGGATGAGAATACTTTCGGATGAGTTGTCTGTTTATATTTTTTTCTATTTCTATATTTTTCGGATGAGTTGACATTCGGATGAGAGTACTTTCGGATGAGTTGTAGGCACCCCCAATTTCTCCTTATATTTTTAAGAATTTCGGTGCAAAAAAATCGCCACTTTTTAAATTATTATTTTTTTAGTAGGGAGAAATTTCTTACTTCTACCCATTACGATAGGCACATCCCTAGGCCAAAGAGCCCATTATTTCTACCTTGACACTTAAAAAAATTTTCGAAAAAAAGAACTTAGAAAATTTTTCAAAAAAAACCGAAAATTTTTTCGAAAAAAAAAAAACTTCCCCTCCCTTATTCTTTCCCTCCTTTATACTTCCCTCCCTTCGTTATACTTTCGTTCCCTTATACTTCCCCTTCTGTTATACTTCCCCCTCTGTTATACTTCCCCCTCCGTTACACTTCCCTCTCCGTTACACTTCCCTCTCGTTATACTTCCCCTACGTTTCACGTCCCCTCCGTTATACTTCCCCCTCCTATATTATTACTTCTCTTTAAGGAAGTTTTCGTTGGAAGCTCTTCAAACCAGTACTTCCTTCTTTATTGTTTATTTAATAAAAACAAAAAGAAATGAGCTGGGTTTATTGTACGGTAGAAATAATTCAGTTTTCAAATTAAGTATCCTGGTTTTTATATAAAGCCGGTGTTTCCCATTTAGAGGATATCATGATATTACGGTGAATTAGCGACGAAATTTTTTTTAAATTTATTCCTATGGATTAATTTAAAAAAAAGCTTAGTTTTTTCGATGCTGTATTATTTATAGAGACAATTAGGCTGATGAATCCATTGAATTCGAGGGGGTTTTATTTATCTCAGTTTCGTTATTAAGGAGGTGGTTGTAATTGGAAGGGAGTTTCTTCGGAAGAGATACCAAGGGGTTCCATCAATCAGCGTTCCTCTGATAATCTTTTCCCCTCTTCGTTGTTTATCGGGAAACCCTCTTTATTGGCCTTCGAAAAGTCCTCTCCCTTCGTAAAAATGTCTTTTTGTCTTAAAAGCAACACGGAGGCGCTGAAACAAATGAGTATCGTCAGATGTCTAAGGGTGCTTATTGCATTTAGGGGAAGACAATTATATTATCATCTTTTTTATCAGATTATTCTTTTTTTAGAACATTTCAAATTCGAATTTCTGTAGAGGATTTATGTTTCTCTAAATGTCCGTTTGGGCAAATGCAATCAAGGGATACGAGTTTGAATGGTGATGTGAGTCTGGCAATCAGTCAAAGGGAGAAACCGACCGCGTAAATGGATAATATTGTCACTGACATCTCTTCCATTTTGAATCCTTTGAATAGGAATCAAAACAAATCGATTTATACAAAAATTATACTTTATGTTTCTTTTTAAGCTAGTGGTAGAAAATTTTTCAGAATGACAGCAAAAATTAGCGTGTTATGTCATCACAGTAATGAAGAATTACCGATTGGTAGCACTGTATAAATCCCAAAACGGCTGAGCCTAAATTTCGTGATCCAAGAAAAACATGATATTCAATCTATTACGGCTGAACATTTTGGATCGTTAACGTTTGGGTTGTAAAAAAAATTCTGGTGACATTTTTATGAAATATTGCGTAAAGGGCACCCGTATTATTGAAGAACCATTCATTTTATAGGCAATAACTTTTATGCCGGGAGTTGATGAGAATGTTAAAATAGACGGGGAAGGCCATGGTTGAATTTATAACAGCGGCAACTGCCTACTGGAATATTACGATTATATGACTAGCCCCCCCCCCCCCCCCGTTTTCCCGGGAAACTAGCCGTTATTCCTATTTTTATAGGGGAGATCTTTAAAAATCGTTTTCTTAAAAGTTATTTATTGCTTTTCTTGTATAGATAAAGTGATAGTTTGAAGACTTAAAACTTAGATAGAAGCTAGACGCACGTTATCTAAGGTTTTAGGCCTAAAGGCTTCCAGAAATAAATTGATAGTGTTGGGCATGCAACCCTAAGGTTGAAGGTTCGACTCCCACTGGGGGGCCTAAATTTTTCTTCTTCTCTAATTTTCTCAGTTTAATTAAGTAAAATTATCTATTTTTCATTTCATTTCTTCGTTTTATAGCTCAAAAAACCCTGAAATAATTTGACTTTTTTGAAACTTTTTTTCCGCTGTAAGGCTCCTTGAAGTTCACTTATAGGAGGAAAAAAAGTACAGGTTGAAGAGCATCCAACGAAAACTTCCTTAATGAGACGTAACAATATAGGAGGGGGAAGTATATGGGAGGGGGAAGTATAACGGAGGGAGAAGTATGGAGGGGAAGTGTAACAGAGGGGGAAGTATAACGGGGGGGAAGTATAAGGGAACGAAAGGATAAAAGAGGGAAAGAATAAGGGATGGGGAAGTTTTTTTTTTTTTCGAAAAATTTTCCGGGTTTTCCTTTTTTTTTTCGAAAAATTTTCCGTTATTTTTTTTTGAAAATATTTTAAATGTCAAGGTAGAAATAATGGGCTCTTTCGCCTAGGGATGTGCCTCTCGTAATGGGTAGAAGTATGAAATTTCTCCCTACTAAAAAAAAATTATAAAGTGTTCAGGAAAAAAATGCTACAGCCGGCCGGAACCTCAGACAAAGTCGAGATCGGTGTAGATCCATATTCGAACCCGACGTGGAGGGTATCACAATAACTTCTTTAAGGAAGTTAAAACAGCGTCCAGGTAAAAATTTTAATGTTTACATTAGTTTTGTTAAACAAATAGGATTTTGCATGAAAAGGTTTGCTTTTTAGGTATTAGGTACTTAAATGGGGTCGTTTAGTCGCATTTAAGACAGAGCTTAAAACAGTAATTTACTTCGGGCTGAAAATATAATGAGCAATTTAATGCTCGGCATACCGTAGGACTTTCAAGTCTAACAAGACAATGGTCCGAAAAGGGACTCTAATGCTTTATAAAACGTAGAATTTACATACCGTATCTTCCGTTTTAGCATTAATCAACTTCGGTTTTAACCCCGTTATCGCAACCAATTATCCGATTATCGCAGAACCCTCCCTCCTGCTCGGTTATTATTTATTGGAGCAATTTATCCGCGCGTGGGGGATTCAGGTGTTGTAAAGCCACCCGGGTGCATTAGGAAATATGATTTGTTGTAATTCGGTGTTTCATTATTGATATTGTTGATTATAAATTAAAATGGACAAACCCTTGGAGATCCAAGACATCATTTTTTAAAACAGAAACATTTTCTGTCAATTGATTTGTAGCCGGAAAAATGGGTAACGATCGATTAAAACTCGATCAAGCAAAAATGAGTTATGGCCGGAAAAGGGTAGAAACGTCGACGTTTCCGGAAGGTATTCTAACCGCCACGTGTCGTTGCACGTGTAAAAATAGTTGAGAAATTACCTAAAAGTTGAAATTGTGCGTGGGTTGGTGGAGGTGTAATAATCAAGTGGGTCTCTTATCATCGAAAACGTACAATAGGCTGTCGGCACCTCTGTCCCAGTGGCATTGTTACATTCTGACGCCCTTTCCTTTCTCCGAAAAAGGGGGAAGACGACAATTTTAGCCTACGTGAACAGACTTTTTATTCATAGAGCCTCAAAACGGAATGAAAATCACTAGTGACAGTTTTGACGAAGAATATTGCAAATTATATTCCTTTTATAGCACAGCACAAAAATACGATGGTCATCAAGCCTAAAAATGCCAAAAAATGAAATAAAATTATTTATAAAAATACAAACTTGATAGACTTCTTGGACCTGAACAGTTTTTTAAAAAATATTTTGAAGGACTGCTTGCTAAATTTACCTGATCCGCATAAGTTATTGTAGGATTTACCGCAGGGTCTTCCAGATGGGCATTTGCTACATGGAGTACCAAGCTCGTACATTGAAGAGCCGATAAAGTTTCCAGCAGGGCCGTAATCGCAGACGACTTTTTTCGTATCTGAGCCTTTGAAGCGTCCACCAGGGTCCGCTTTGTATGTCCCTTCGGCGCATCCCAGAAGATACGTGTTGGCCCATGCTGCTTGCGTGAAATGCCCAGTTCCACCGCTTAGAAAATAAAAGAGTTAGTACACCTTAACGTACGTTCTTACCTGAATACAAACGGATTTATTGAGTTTGGGGAGAAATCTTTAAACTCCGAAACCCATCCATTAACAGCATTTTCAGCTTCACTTCCTGGACTACTTGAAAATAACCAATATAGATTCTGCCCATAATTAAATCTGTCTGGGGGAAAAAAAAGTTTTTAAAATACGCTCAAGAGCAACCCAACCTATTTTGGCGCATTGTTCGTGAGTTTCCAGGCATCCAACTAAATTTCTTCGGGCAAGTTTTTCAAGCTCATCATCCCAAGACTGAAATTCAACATTATAAGAGTCCATTTATAATCCAATTAAAAGAAACAGCATTAGCCCAACGCTTTTATTGTTCCACGATAACGATTGGCTATTCGTTAACGTGCAACGTCATGGTTACAAAATCGAAAGGTTATGAACTCGATTTTGATTTGTCGACCTGGTGGCTAAAACTCGAGTTATGCTTCAAAGAAATTTTTTCTATATAAAAAACTACCAACCATACCGCTCATGTTGGCAACAGTGGAAAAACCTTTTTCCTTTTGTCCCGGCCATTCACCGGCCCATTTGTTCCGAAATTCGTTATGCAGTTTCAATATATTCTCTCTGAATTCATCAGTAGTCGTCACTTTCATATTTTCGCATTTCGGAGTTTCATCCTAGTTTTTAAAAAACAGATAATTTCCAAAAAAATGATAAAAACTAAATTTTTTTACGGGAAACATGCAGAAGATATGCTGTTCTTCAGGACCACATCCTTCTACACTACACCAATCTTTGCCCTCTGTTTCAATTTTTAAAAAATTTAAAATTACTACAAATAGTGAAAAAAACGCATAATTTTAGTAAAATAATCAAAACACATATGAACTTTATTAACCAGTTTTATTTTCTCACCTGTAAGTCTATCTAACGTTTTTTATCAAAAGGTTCTAGAAACTTCCGTCGAAAAAGCTTCTTAAGCTCAACATAGATGGCATCAAAGTGCACTTATTTCCACATGCTTTTAACAATCATTATCAACTTAAACTTTTGTTTTTTTAACAGAATTACTAATCCTGAAATAAATTAGCGAGAGCTTCAAAGGTGGTCCTTTCAAAGAATCCTGGGCAATTTATTTGAACTGCCGATAAATCACCAAGAAAATGATAGGCTGTCAATTTTTCGACATTTTAGAGTCCAAGATTTATTTCTCCCATTATTTACTTATTGTCTCGAATAACAATAAAATTTAAAAATAAAATTTTTAATCAAGAATTTATAAATGGATTTTCGTGAGAGAATCCAATTTTTCTTAGGTTCGCAGCAGGTGGGTGATACAAAAAGCGATGGACCCGTTTTTCCGTAAGTGGAAATAAAACAAGTTCGCCTTAAGTCCTTGATCTTGTACGGTTATAATGAGACCTTACAAAGGCGTTCTTTTTCTCTCTCTATTTGAGCTTAAACAATTAAAAACTTCTTATAGCCAAATTACACACTCTGCAGGATGATTTTATTTTTGTAAGTTTTTTGACGGAGAATCCCTATTTTCCTGAAGATAAATTTTCCCTCTCTTTAGCTGGCCAAGATACTTTGGCAGAAGATGTCCCGCATTTCAGTTCGGCCCCTGAAGCCAACTACCCCACGTTAGCTTTATAATTCAATGAACAACTTTCAACAATTTTTTAATTTAAATTTTATGTGTTATGGCAATGTATATTAAAATTAAGACGTTGAAAATGTCTGAAAAACTCGTTTAGAATCCAAGTAAACTCGAGCAATAAAATACTTACTCTGCACAGTTTTGTTTGCTGTAAAAAAAATATTATGTATAATTATTGTTGTACTAAAAAAACTTACCTGTGGAAAAAAGGATGCCTGTAAAAAAAATGTAGATACCTGCTGTTATGAATAAAAGTTTAACCTACCAGATGCGCATAGATTTTTAAATTCTCCAGTACTGCAAGGAAATCCTTCGGGGCATTTACTGCAAGGCGGTCCTGTCAAGTAAATCGATGCATTGATGCCAATTAAGTTTGCTGCAGGCGCGTAATCGCAGACGACTTTTCGAATGTGTTCGCCTTTATATTGGCCATTGGGATCCGAAATGTATCTCCCTTCGACACATCCCATGAGATACGAATTGGCCCAAGTTAAAGTCGTGAAATGTCCAGCATTGGAGCTAAAAAATTATAAAGAACTTCTTAGGGTTAGCTTTCTTACGTATCAGTCACGAGGTCTACTTGTCTAGGATCGTATTGTTTGAATTCGTCGACCCATGGGTCAAAAACAGATTCTGGTTCACTAACTTTCCGTTTTGTGAAGTCCAAACCAAAATTTTGCCCATAATCAAACCTTTCTGTAAATCCATAAAATTAGAACAATTTTGTTTTTTTGCGTACCTAGTATCTTGCATCCTTCGTGGTATTCCAAACATGAAACTAAATGTCTTCTTGCAAGCATTTCCAGCTCGTCGTCCCAACTCTGAACGCAATATTGACAAAATCATAAATAATTTCTGATTTACCAGGGCTCTCATATTTGCTGCAGGCTTATATCCTTTTTCCTTTTGACCAGGCCAATCGCCGCCAGCCCATATGTTTCTAAAATTGTTGTGCATCCGCATAATTTTTTTTCGAAACTCATCAGTCGTAGTCACCACCATTTCAGCGCATCTTGGAGTTTCAGTCTAGAAGGATGTTAGAGAACGCAAAAAGTTTTGCTTCTTACAGGAAACTTGCAGAGTATATGCTCTTTGGAGTCGCGACATCCTGCTTGACTACGTATATTGCAGTAATCCATGGCCCCTATGCAAATCTGAACACTTAAATTTAGAATAACCAAATAAAAAAGTGAACGCATTGTCCTAAAAAAAATTAAGTCACCTGTTTTCTGCACACCCTCATAAGATTTATAGATAAAACCCTCGTTACCGATATGAAAGGATGGTATTTTAACGAGAGATCTTTATTTCTTTTTGGTTTTTGTCCCCCCGCCTTCGGATTTATCGCGGAGACCGACCAGACGATCTCCCATGTAATTGTTTTGTACATGGGCGTGGTGTCCTTGCCGACAAACATCCCTACCTTCGAAGTAATAAAAAAAAAAAGTTTTATTTTTTTTAAATCCACTTCAATTCTGTATAAAACCCAAGGGTTGCTAAGGAAGGTACGCAGAATCCAACCGTGAACGAACTCATCATGTTGCTTAAGTAGTAAGTAGAAGATTGATCATAATTATTGAATACTCTTGATTGAAATACGTGTGTTCGATCTTTCAATGTCAAAACCCGTTTTTCTTACTTCTCAGATATTTTGACTTAAGCTAGCGAAGATCGCTAGATGCAATTCTTTTGTGGATGATTTGTTTGGTTTGTTTCAGGCTGTTCTTGCTTTAGTAGGTGCTGTGGCGAGTGAGCCTCAAGCAGTGATGCCCTTTTCGTATTCGATGATGGCCCACCACGTATCTCCAGTCATCCACGAGCCGATCACCGCTCTCCACGACCCCATGAAAATAATGAGCCACTCCATTCTTCCCAACATGTACCCATACTCCATCCTTCCTTCATACGAAATGAAATCCCTCGTCCCAAACCTGTCGAAGACACTCCTGAAGTAAATTTGGAATTATTTAAATACATTTTATTGATAGTTCTTTTTAGGTTAAATTGGCGAAGGCGAATTTCGCTTTGGAATACCAAAAGGCGTTGATGGGAATTCACGGTACGACTGTGGTAAGGGCGAAAAGGGATTTGAGAAACGTGATGCCGATGCACTACAACATGCCCGTCATGACCAACTCGTACATGATGCCTTATTCATCTCATATGACGTCACCGTGGATGACCAACGTCACACGTACGGAACACCCATCGTTCACTACTAAAAATCTTTTGTGCCCTTTCCTATAAAACAATAAAATAGCAAGTCCTTTTAAAACGTTATTTTTGATAACCTACTGAATGTTCAAACAGGAAGACTTGCAAAATAGTCATTGTTTTAAAGTTTTAATTTGAGATTTAGGATTAAATGATATAAGGCTATCTTAGAAAGACCTTTTTCTTATCTTCTTACTACTCTTCTCACTTAAGGTCTTCCCGGCTAAGCGCCTTTTACAATTTTTTTTAAATTTCCAGCTTAAAACTAATCTTAATTTCTATTAAAAAGTTTAATTTCTCAGCTGTTGATGACGGGGTCATGCCGAAATAAATTTTTCGGCCGAAAGAAAACAGTGTCGAGGAAAAAAAAAAAAAAAATACCGATGAAAATCGGATAAAAAGGGCGTTTCTCGGCAAAAGAAATAATAAATGTTCATCCAGGTTGTTTTCGGTGCAAGAAAAACCGTTGATAAGGTGTTTCTCGGTCGGAAGCAAAAATTCAAAGCACAATATCAGAAAAGGATACAGCATCAGAAATAAGGGTTTTTCCGTCGAAAATTTAAGAAAAACTTCCAAAAAACGATGAAAATGGCTTGGTTTTGAGGTTCAAAGAACGAGGAAAACGTCAAAGAATTTTGTAAAGGGGGTTAGTGGTCGAAAAATCAAGGTTTACTCCTGAAAATCCGGCAAAAAGAGCTTTTCTCTCTCAAAGAAGCAGAACAAAAAAATACTATGGTCGGCCGAACCACAGACATAGTTGAGATCGGTAAAGATCAATATTCGATTTGAACTCCGGGGTCTGGAAGACCCTTCACCATTTTTTAAAAGTTGGGGACTCGGGGACCCCATCCTGCACTATGATATACGCCAGAGTTCCCTGATTTTCAAGTCTTTTAACTTCCTTAAAGGAGTTGTTGTGATACCCTCCACGTCGGGTTTTTGGGGAAGGGTTTCCAGACCCGGAGGGTCAAATCGAATATTGATCTTTACCAATCTCAACTTGTCTGTGGTTCCGGCCGGCAGGCCGTCCTTAGCATTTTTTTCCGGAACACTGTACGGCTACAGTTTTCAACCGATTTTCACCAAATTTTTCACAAATTTCTTTAGCCGGTGAAGAAGAATGTAATTAGGGCGATTTTTGAATTTCGAAAAAATGGCGGAGATATGTATGTCTGTTTGAAATTTTAAAAAATTCGCTGCGGCCGAACCGTTGCTTGGTCCGATTTTCACCAAATTTTCACCAATTACTCCTTATTTTTTAAGAATTTTTGGTGCAAAATAATTGCCACTTTTTTATTATTTTTTTTAGTAGGGAGAAATTTCATACGTCTACCCATTACGAGAGGCACATCCCTAGGCCAAGAGCCCATTATTTCTACCTTGACACTTAGAAAAAAAGAACTTAAAAAATTTTCCAAAAACAAATAAAAAAAAAACAAATAAAAAAGGAAACCCGGAAAATTTTAGGAAAAAAAAACTTGGTAAATTTATCGTAAAAAAACTTCCCCCTCCCTTATTCTTTCCCTCCTTTATACTTCCCCCTCCTTTTTACTTTCCCCTCCGTTATACTTCCCCTCTGTTATACTTCCCCTCCGTTTGACGTCCCCTCCGTTATACTTCCTCCTCCTATATTGTTACTTCTCTTTAAGGAAGTTTTCGTTGGAAGCTCTTCAAACCAGTACTTTTCTTATCCCGATTAACTGCAAGCCAGATATCAGTTAAAAATGCATCCCTTTATAAATAAAATAGGTCAAAATCTTCACAAAATTATGTTTTTCAACCTTGCTTCATTAGATTATGAAATCTTTTTTTGTCATTTACAATTCACAAACCGAACGTGCCCCTTTTGAATAGCCATTTTCGTCCGAAGATTTTTTAAACATCATTTTCCGGTAATGATTATGATGTGCGCGAGGACATAATTGTTATTCAAGGCAGTATTTTTAGGCCACTACGTTTTATAGGTCATTTTCACTTTTCGATCTATCTTCTATTAAATCGTTTTCCATTTTTGTCATTTCAAATTTCTTTAAATAGTTTTTAACTTCCTTAAAGAAGTTATTGTGATACCCTCCACGTCGGGTTTTTAGGGAGGGTCTTCCAGACCCCGCAGGATAAATTCGGATGGATCTCTACCGAAAAAAGAACTTAAAAATTTTTGCAAAAAAAAAAAAACTTTCTCCTTCCTTATTCTTCCCCTCCTTTTATACTTTCCCTCCCTTCGTTATACTTTCGTTCCCTTTTACTTCCCTCTGTTATACTTCCCCTCCATATACTTCCCCTTCCCATATACTTCCCCCTCCTATATTGTTACTTCTATTAAAGGAAGTTTTCGTTGGAAGCTCTTCAAACCAGTACTTTCAGACTAAACTGGACATGAATTAAATTAAATGATGAGGCCATTTATAATAAAGATATTGTAAATTAAAAGGGAAATAGACTTCTTTTCCTTAAAACACGCTCCTCATTTGAATCAGTGAAGCGAAGGCCACCAAAACGAATCACGCCATTATTTAGACTATCACCGTTTATTTACCTTTTTTTATAGAAAAAAAAATCCTGAATTCTTAAAGAAAAAAGTTAATTAGATCACTTAAGTCTAATTATCTACTAATTCTAAAATTTACCTTAAAAGGGCAAATATTTTCTAGGTCTTAAAAAAAAATTAGCGCGGCTTTTAATAGTTTTAACGAGATTGATGAGAATATTGGGAAACAAGGTGTGGCGTTTCACGTTTTTAGGACGTTGAACTATGGTCTTTCAGATTTTTTTTGCCTTCAGGTGTTTTTGTCCCATAAAAATTCAATAAATCCACATTTTAAAGACACAAATTGATATGTTCAAATAATGTTTAAAAACATCGATTTTTTCTTTTTTAAATTTATTAAGGGAACCGGTAGTTGCAGATAAATTGGCGATGGTGGCCAGCCGAGGGGAAGAGTTAAGATTAATACCGGCGATTGTTTGACGCTCAAGGGCGAATTCCGTCGGACGAAAAATTAAGTTTACGAACTTCTTAAAAAGTGATCTACTTTATCTCCTGGAAAAACTTGACGTCATCGAAGTTTGGACAAATGAAGGTTATCAGTAGAAAAAAAAATTTTTTGTTCATTTGGACTTAAATAACTATCTTCTTCAAATAATAAATTGAATAGTTAGCTAAAGATTCTTTCAAACAATAAAAGTTTTAACGCCTTAAAAAAAAGCTTCGTAATAAGATTTTTAATGGTGATTTGGCTTTTTCAGTGGAGAGATTTTGTGAGGAGGATAAAAATCAGGAAACGTTCTGCTCGAAAGGCTTCATAGAACTTTTTTCAAGCGTTTTTCTGTCAACTTGTTTTAAAACACCGCTTTAAACTCTTTCGCAACTTTTAATTTCAAAGTTAGGTGGTCTAAAAATATACCTTTTTAGCCCACTTGAAATTCAAAATAGATTTAAATATCCTGTGCGCTAGATTGACTAGGGTGGCCCCCACTTCGGGAGCAATTTTTTTCTCAAAAGGCAATTACCCAATGGCAAGTACCGGACGGTACCCCATGTCCCGTTTTGATCTTCTTGTTTAATTGAATCACTGTGGATGAGGTTTAACGAACCAAAACTGACCCACCCCTTTTGTTATTTCAGTCTGTCAGGAATGATATGATGGTATTTTTTGATGATTGCTATCCTGTCTTTTAGAATAACAAAAAAATTTCAAAGCAATAAATAATTAAAATTTTTTAAAGGTCGATGAACGAGGAGAGTCCGAATTTAATTGAGGCTGCGGACCCCCTCAGCTGCAGTTGACAGTGAACTCCATTTTTGTTCCTTCTTTACCAAAATGGGGGGTTTGTCAAAGGAACCTCATTTTAAGCGATTTTCAGGTGTTTTCTTTGTTTTTCATCAAAAAACACCTTTCTTAGTGGATTTTGGACGTTTTCCTTGATTCTTTTTTAGCCCTAACCACTGTTGATATTTTAGGGTGTTTTCTACGGTGTTTTTCTCGGAAAACCCTTGTGGTTGATTTACGTTTTCCATTTAGAAACACCCCATTTTTAAAGGATTCTTTGATTTTTTGTTACTTTTTTGGCCGAAAAACACTTTGTTAGAATATTTTCTTTTGATTTGCTGTCGTTGTCCTCAACTAACTTCCTTAAAGAAGTTATTGTGATACCCTCGACGTCGGGTTTTTGGGGAACGGTCTTCCAGACCCCGGAGGGTCAAATCGAATATGGATCTTTACCGATCTCAACTTTGTCTGTGGTTCCCGCCGGCCGTAGCATTTTTTTCCGGAAAACTTTACGGCCACAGTTTTCAACCGATTTTCACCAAATTTTCACACAAATTCCTTTAGCCGGTGAAGAAGAATGTAACGAGGGCGATTTTCGAATTTCGAAAAAATGGCGGAGATATGTCTGTTTGAAACTTTAAAAAATTCGCTGCGGCCGAACTGTTAATCCGATTTTCACCGAATTTTCCTCAATTACTCCTTATATTTTTCAAGAATTTTTGGTGCAAAAAAATTGCCACTTTTTAATTAAATAATAAAATTTAATTATTTCTACCTTGACACTTCGAAAAAATTCGAAAAAAAGAACTTAAAAAATTTTTCAAAAAAAAAAGGAAAACCCGGAAAATTTTTCGAAAAAAAAAAAAAATTTGGTGACAAAAAAATTTTTGTCCAAAAAAAATGAAACTCGGAAAATTTTTGGGAAAAAACAAATTCGGACAATTTTTCAAATAAACTTAGATACTTTTTCGAAAAAAAAACTTGGAAAATTCTCCTTTATACTTTCCCTCTTATACATACCCTTCCGTTATATATCGTTCCCTTATACTTCTTCCTCCGATATACTTCCCCTCCATATACTTATACTTCCCCTCCCATATACTTCCCCTCCGTTATACTTCCCCTCCATATACTTCCCACTCCGTTATACTTCCCTCTACGTTTTACGTCCCCTCCGTTATACTTCCCCTCCTAAATAGATACTTCTCTTTAAGGAAGTTTTCGTTGGAGGCTCTTCAAACCAGTACTTTTTATTTCGGAAACTCCCCTTTTTTGGGTTTTTTGGCGGTTTTTGTCATTTGAACCCCACAAAAGACTTATTCGTTTGTTTTTCGTAAGGAAAAACTCCCTTTTTGGAAGTTTTTGTCGAAAAAACTTCTCTTTTTATGGGATATTCGGATGATTTCTTTTAGAAAACCTTTTTTTTATGATAACAGAACAGATTGATTAAAGTTAAATTATTTAAATCTTTTAAACACCTTAAATAAACGAAAAAAACCATTTCCTGGCTGACGTTGGTAAAAAATATCTTACTAAGCGACCCTACAAGTTTTGTGTGAGTCACTTTTTAGATTATTTCTTTAAGTCAATTCTCAAATAAGGAGGGCTTCTAAAAAGGCGGTCAAAAATCTGTTATTGGTGGGTACTTCGAAGGCCTTGAAACAGTATTACACGAAGCCCTCTAATTTTCCCCCATTTAAGGTCAGAGCTTAAAAAAATACTCGAAATCTTTCAACGAATGCCCGTCACTGAATAATATTAGAGTCGTTCATTTTGAGATATTGAGTATGATCTAATCATCCTTGAAATTGCGCGGCTGTCTTTTCGGCTAAAGGCCTAAGGCGTCGAGGGCGGTCTGAGATTAGAATCACGTGAAGATTCTAGTAACGAGATAAATGTTGTCTTCCTTAAGTTGGCTTGGAAAGAAAATTAAAAGGTTTTTCGTTGGAAAAAATGAAGTTTAAAAGGCTTTTTGAGCAAGATTTTAATTTACTTGTAATTTTATGCCTGGTTTGTAATACGGTTGTAAATGATAGGGTGTCGGAATTGATAATTTTGATGATTAATTTCGGTTCCTGGACCTTGCCGGAGAAGAGACGGTTGGGGGTGTTGGAACATTTCGGACTAGGTGTGTCGCGAGGGGGGGCTTCGTGATTCTCAGGCTCATCTTCAGGGAGGCAATAGTGGGGGTGGCACCGTCCGCTTTCCGCTTTCCGACTCCACATTCAAACGCATACCGTCCCAACACCACGGATATGACGCTTCTGGCCACTTTGGTTGTAAGTTTTTTTTTTCGCATTTACGTTTAAAATTGCATTTTGGTAGCAAAACCAACAATCAAATACCTAAAATAGGTTTTCAGAAACAAAAAAAAAAAAAATTGAAAAAAGAAAGACAATAAGCATGATTTATGAAAAAATTTTTTTTGATTTTCCTCGCTTTTTGGTTAAGTAGCTACCTAAAAAAAATTAGGGGTCTTACAAACTGAGTTTCTATAATTAAAAAAAAATTCCCAGGTTAACTAAGTGATTTAACGGAGGCTCTATGGCTAGAGGCCGTGATCAGGATGATCTGGGGTTCAGAATTGCATTTTTTTCTCCTTAAAATTTTTCATACTTTTTTCCCCCAAACTTTTAATCTTGTTTTCATTAAATATTGGCGTGCATAAATATGTAGAATCGCAAAATAGAATCGGCCCACATACTGCAAGTATACTTCGATAGTCGTTTTTCTTTACTCTGAAGATAAGATTGGTCTTACGAAACTTGAAAATCCGGATGTTTGATTTTCGTTTTATTTTCTTTACGCCTCTTGTGTCATCCGAAGGAAAACCGATTCTTTCATAATAGGTCGAACAAATAGAAGCAGTTTTGTTCGAGAAGGGGCAATTTACGTTTTTGAGATTCTCCGATACGCTACGAACTCTTAATTCATGATGTGTACACACCTAAATAAATAGTGCATTGAGAAAATATTGACTCACTTCAACTTGGCAAACTTTATAAAACTGACTCATTTCTTCAATAAAAGTTTTGACCATTTTTTGTTATAAAGTCCCAATTTTTCATCATCATGGAATATTTTTTTGATGGTCCCTTGAGCACCCGCATAGACCTAAAAAAATGGCATAAAAACATCTTAAAAGACTTTTTTTACCCTCAGTTTTTTTTCTTTTATGAACTAAATCATCGGTTTAGATTTTTCAAGAAGGGATATTAACGTCAAGAAATTTAAATTTACAACATAATAATTCAAATGTGAACCATTTAGAAATGATTAATCTTTCATTAGGGCATAAATCTTCAAAAGGTTGGAGTTCAGAAGGATTTAAAAAATTGTTCAAAGAAAGGCCCTTTTGAACATTAAATTGTGGTCTGCCCTTGATGAGGGCCAAGGGCTAGAGCAGCCTTGATGAGGGGTTTTCAAATAAGGGCTTTCATGGCAATTTCTGTAAAAAATTTACCATTAATTTAAATGGCGCCGAAGGAGTTAAGGCAAAGGGCGTTTTTTTGGAGGTTTTCCTTGGCTTTTGGGCTGAAAACTACCTTTTTTGTGGATTTCGTTTTATAATAAATATTAAAGGGTTTTTTTTTTACATTCTAGTCGTTCCATTATCTATCGGCGTACTATTTTTATGTCACACGTGCATGAAGATCCTTTTTGTAGGATCAGCTAACCTTGATAGTAAGTTGAGACTAAAAAACAATAGAAAATGCGACTCGTCGCTTTGCACTTTCTCTGCAGGATAATTAAAAAAATATAACAGAATACTAATTTTGATTGACCCAATTATGAGCAGAAAGTTTATGAAAAATATCGTTTTGACCTTCTATTTAGTGCAAAATTGGTTGACAAAAGATGACGGATCTTTTCAAGAACGTTCAAGTTCTTGGAACGACGATTTAATTTCTTTTGACAAGAAGACTTAATTCCTTTTGTATGAACTTGATATAAAAATGTGACATCTTTCAACATGAAGGTCACCAAATTCTTTTTATGCTTCAGTGATTTTCCAGAGGAGAAAAAAAAAAATCCAGAAGCCGAGAACTACATAATTTTAAAGATATTTTATAATCATGGGTGGTAAAAAGCAATTTTTTTATAAATAATATTAAAAAGGAATGAACCTTTTATCCTGGACCCCGTCCAATTTCAAGTTCAGTAACGGCCGGTTGATTTTCAAAACAGAAAACTGGTTTAAGGCTTCTTTTTTCATTTTCTGTTTGTTTTTTTGCCTTTTCGGGGGCAAAGACCGTCGTGAACAATCCTTTATGGGAGATAGCCGACGAATGACGGGTGATTATTGTCTGAACCATTTTTTTAACGGGCGATTAAAGACCAAAGAAACAATTTTTTTAGTTTAAATTTTCTTTCTCACAAAACGTATTCAAGTTAAAGACCGAAATATGTTAATTAGTCCAGTAAAGTGTCGAAAACTAGCGTTCTTTTAAGGAATGCTTTGACCGTTAAAAATGAGGCTATTGAACGAGCTTCTGGGCTAATTAAAACCTTTTGTCCTTTAGTATCATTCTCACTTTGCCATAAGAAAGATGACCGGGCATTGATTTGCTCAGAAACCAATTATTAAGAACTGCAATCTGATTTGCAAGTCTAATTAAAACCTCTGAATCTATGATTGGAAAGAATTCTTGAATTATTGCTTAGGGCAACCGAAAAAAAAAATATGAACATATTTTTGAGGCAACATTGAAGTTTATAACGATGGTTCAAGGTCTAGCTCAATTTTTTCCCCTCTCATGAACGTATTGTAAAATTTATATTTAAACTATGACTTTATGTAATATAAGATGAGGTGGGGTTGGATCTGGTTTCGTATGTTAGGAGCCGACATTGAACTTGACTTGTGGACGTCAAGGACGCACCGGTCACCCTTAACGATTCGCTACTTTTCCCCCCTTTCGTTTTTCCGAATCCATTTACTTAATCTTTAAAATAGGACTTGTTTTCTATCATTCTGATGAAGTAGCCTCCACAAGAAGATAAGGAAAAGTTGTTGGAATTTTACCTCAACATCTTTTTTTTTTCTCTGAGGGCGATTGTTAGACATCTAAAACTCTTGGGAAAAAAATCAGCCAATTTTAACAATAATTTAAAACTGCTGTAGCTCTGCATATGTTTAGTTTTCATTATTAGTTCAAAAAATTTTTAGAAAAATGGCAACCAGCGTAAGGGTTCAAGTTTTAGTTCTAGAAGCCATGCCCAACAAAAAAGAAAAGGCGTCACATTGAAAACTATAATCAGATACGTATTAGAAAACGCGTCCGATTTGCATCTGACCCCTGAGCTTGAAAAGACTGTTAAAAAAGTATTAAGAAGTTTCCTGCAGTGTGGATGTGTCGAAAAAGTCAATTTGAGGTACAAGATGAAGAAACAAGGTAGAACCAATAAATATTGCCGATGTTAGACTGTCATTAAAGAGTTCATGATCAAAAAAGTTGTTTCATTCAGCTAACTTTTCAGCAAAGAATGGTAGAGAATTCTTTGCAACCTAAAATCTGTTGATTCCGGTCGAGAGATCAGGGTGGTTCTGGTACTTCACTTAACTTGCCCAGAGCGTTCTTACGATGGACAATCATTGAACTTGATGTAAATGACCATCCTCTTGTTCTCAATGTCCATTATGGAATGACTTGCAGAGCGCTTTATTAAGTCTTCAATCACATTTAATATTCGAAAAATGACACAGCCTATGGAAGACCAGGAAAAGAACAATGAAAAAGAGATGACCGTAGTCATTGTCCTAGCCTTGAATCCAATAATAAGCTCGATAAAACAACAAACATCTTTTGTATTCCTCAAAATTACTTAATAATACCATTGTCAATGTCTCATTATTCTCTCTTTTATTCCAGATCGCCGGGTTTTTCGGATGGAGTAACAGTCAGCCGATTCTCCCGAATGAATATTCACCGTATTTGGTTTACCTGACGCCTCAACAAGTACCGTATCGGGTTTTAAGATATCCGCAGCCGGCGATCGATAATAAAATTTCAACCGTTGAAGACTCCGAAGAGCTGGATGTTGGTAGTGATGAAGATCAGTTTGAAGTTTCGCAGTTTCATTCAGAAGATGAGCATGGAAGAGTCGTCTTCGGATTTCAGAGCCCGGACCAGATAAGGATGGAGGCTCGGGATTCTGACGGAACCGTCAGAGGATCCTACAGTTACATCGACGCTAATGGAGAAATCGTCAGAGTAAGTTTTTCTCCTTAATTCGGGAGAATCTTTATTTGATAATTTTTAGATGCACTATTGGGACGATGGCTCAGGATTTCATGCTGCTGGTAACAACATTCCTGTGGCTGTACATCAAGTTCCTGAATACACCCGAAGTTCAAGCAGCAAGAGATGAACATTTTAGACTTTATGAAGCTGCCTTGGAAACCCTACAAGCTGCGATGGCCCAAAGGTAGCTGGCTAATAATTTAATTCGATTTAATTTTTTTGTAGCGCTCAGCTAACTGGTGATGAAAATAACGAAGGAGATTACCCACAACAAGTTTCTTCAGATGATTTAGACGGTCCGTCAGATGATACCGTCATTATCGAAAACGGAGTACAGCCAGAAAGACGTCCGGAATATCCTCAATATCCGCAGTATATTCGGCCCAATTTGAATGACCGCGTTGAGCTGCAGGATGAAGACAAGGAATCTGTAGCTATTGAAAATCCCGAGTTTAGAATCAGCGTACCTGAGTGGACACGACAAGGTAAAAGCGAAGAGAAAGAAAGAAAAAGATAAACGTCGAGAAAAAAATCGATATGCAACCTAATGGCGAATACAATCCGGAAACGAAAGAAATCACTGGAGGAAACCGGGCGTTTTTTTATCATTTTAAACACCTCATACCGGTAGAAAAGGGTCAACTTGACCATTCGCCGAGCCAAAGCGGTTCCGTTTCGGTCAAAGCGCAAAACGCCGGAGGAATCCCCGTCGCTGCCGTTCACGACTCGCAAGTCTCCCCTACGCAAAAAGGATCCCTACCCAACGTCCAAGTCTACCCTGTCTACCACCACGAAACAAAACGCGAATCCTGAACAAAACGTACTGAAACATGTTTCCTATGTGATTTCCTCGATCGAATCTTTTTTTGCCATATTTATTTTTTTCGTAGTTCATTTTGTAGAGTTTTTTTTAAAAACAGGTGAAAATTGCCATTTATGTCGGAAAGCCAGACATATCTTAATCAAAGACTTATTTTATAACTTTTTTGTTGTAAAATTTAATAATTTTAAATTGCTCATTCTTGTAATTTTTGGACAATAAAATTGTAATACTTTTTATGCATCTATGAGATACTATAATACCTGTCACTAAGTTAAAGAATCCATTTGATTAAAAAAGCGTATAATTTACATTTTACTACAATTCTTTTTAGATCAATAATCTGTGACGATGACGTAAATTTCGCGGAGGAGTTCGTCCCAAATTCTGGGCGTCGAGCTTCCTGAGGTTTGGCTTCCTCCGCCCATGAAGTACTCGTACATCGTGCTGAATCCACCAGCTAAGGCGGAAAGCATGTCTGGGACGTTGATCGTGACTGGGAGGTAATTGTCATAAATTTGTCCTATCTGTTCGAAATATAATCGTCCATTGTTCGGATTCCTGGAATAGTTAAAAGCCGATGAAAATTAAATAGTTTCTTTTTTTACTTTTTACCGTCTGTACTTCAAAACTCCGTAGTGTGGAATTTTATTTGCGAAACTCAGAGCTAGAAGGCAGCAAAGGGAGAGACACAACAACTAAAATAATAAATTATTAGAGTGTTAATTAAGAAGTAATAATTTAAAAATAAACCGACACCCAAAATCCAAAAGAATGGCCAATTCTTATAAACATTGCTTGGAGAAAGGGAAGGAGGCGAGGACTCCATATTTATGAAGATAGGAGGCTATACAATTTGAAAATAACACCCTGTATATCCCAATAAAAGGTAACTTTTTGTTTCTTTTGCCTACAAATAATATTTCAAAAATTGATAGCATGAAATTTTTATAGTAATTCCCTTTCCATCAATAAAAGTACTGGTTTGAAGAGCTTCCAACGAAAACTTCCTTAAAGAGAAGTAACAATATAGGAGGGGAAGTATAGGAGGGGAAGTATAACGGAGGGGAAGTAAAATGGAGGGGGAAGTATAACAGAAGGGGAAGGGAACGAAAGTATAACGAAGGGAGGGAAAGTATAAGGAGGGAAATATGGGAGGGGGAAGTTTTTTTATGAAAAATTTTCCGTTTTTTTTTGAAAATTTTCTAAGTTTTTTTCCTAAAATTTTCCGGGTTTTCCTCCTTTTTTTTTTTTTTAAATTTTTTAAGTTCTTTTTTTTCGAAAATTTTATTAAGTGTCAAGGTAGAAATAATGGGCTCTTTCGCCTACGGATGTGCCTCTCGTAATGGGTAGAAGTATGAAATTTCTCCCTACTAAAAAAAAATTATAATAAAAAAGTCAATTATTTTGCACCAAAAATTCTTAAAAAATATAAGGAGTAATTTTTTCTCAGCGAATTTTTTACAAATTCAAACAGACATATCTCCGCCATTTTTCGAAATTAAAAAATTCATTCTTCTTCACCGGCTAAAGAAATTTGTGTGAAAATTTGGTGAAAATTGGACGAAAACTGTGGCCGTAAAGTGTTCCGGAAAAAAAATGCTAACGGCCGGCCGGAACCACAGACAAAGTTGAGATCGGTAGATCATATTCGATTGACCCTCCGGGTCGGAAGACCCTTCCCAAAAACCCGACGTGGAGGATCACAATAACTTCTTTAAGGAAGTAAAAAATCTAATAAGATAGCGGTATCTAAATTAATTCTTAATGATTGATTTAAAGTCGTTTTAAAACAATTAATCAGTATCAAAGACGCACAAAGTAAAACAAAAGGTCAATTTTGCATACCTAATACCCTCAATTAATGAAGATAAAATCATAAAGTGAAAGAAGTGCTGGGAGAATAAGAGGCTGAATAAATGCGGTTGGCTGAGTAAAGGGTCTTATTTTTAACTTCTTTATAGAAAAGATACCCTCCACGTCGGGTGCCCGTTTCCCCTCCGTTATACTTCCTCCTTAATACTTCCCCTTACATTGTTCCTTCTCTTTAAGGAAGTTCCCGTCGGGGCCAGCTCCAGACTTCTTATTTTCGCGCCCGCAATACCTAATACCCTCAATTAATGATTAAAATCATAACGTAAAAAAAGTGCGTATTTTCTTATTTTCGAGCCCGCAAACCCTGTTTTTCATCTGAAGGTTAAAGAAAAGGGCCCATGGTGGAAAAGATAGGAAAACGATCAAAAATCTTTGAAATGGGGGTTTTTTGAGCAGAAAAACCTAGGGAAACTTAAAAAACTAGGAAAAATTTTGTAAAATTTCTTTTTATAGAGGCGAAAGAAACGGACACTAACTGAATGGGGGGGGGGGGGGGGGTGAAAAAAGTAGAAAGCCCCTGAACCCCTAAAATCTATTCTCGAAAATGTTTTAAAAAAATTAATTTTCTTCTTTTTGTGTAGGTTTCTAGATTTATCCATATACCACACTACAAAAAAAAAAAAATTCAAATTTGCACCAGGAAAAGCAGGAGGGAAAAGGAACTCGCAAATTATAGTTTTTCAAGGTGTGGCCATAAAAATAATAACAATGAAAAAAAAATTTTTACCTCGATCTTGAAAGGAGTCATAATGCACACTTCCAGGGGCGCACATATAAACGGTTTGGTGTCTACCTCGCGACTCAGGTCTGTGTGACTTGTGGGTGCTCAGCTGACCTGCTAACGGACCAACAAACAAGAAGCTATTTAATCCGCGTCCCTCCTGGGTCCTAATCGATCCTTATTCCCAACCCCTTCTCTCTAGCTCAATGATTTGTGACGTTTTCAGTGTTGAAACGAAAGAAAAAAAAAAAGTATGCCGTGTTATCAAATTTATAATTTTTGGGTTATTAATAAAAGGTAGCCCCATAACGGATTTTTTTCCCCGGTATTTGGATACAGCGTGACAACAAAAACAGGTTCTTCCATCGAGATTTAGTTTAACATTTTTTTAATCATTCAAATTTTTAGCAAAAAAAAAAAAAAGAATAAATCTGAACATGGGTGACGAAGCATTTTTTTAATGCACCAAAAACGCCTTTTTTTTTAGGTTAGGAGAAAAATTCATAACCCTTCATTAAAGTAGGTTACGTACATAACCTGACCTCAAATTATTTAAGGGCATCATAAATTAAATTACAATAATAAGTCTTGAGCTCCGTCATGGGATAAAGAAAGAGATATACACTCATCATAAACCGAACAGTTATCAAAAACTTGGTAGGTGCTTCAATCTATTATTCTTCAAGAGCGCTTAGTTAACATAACAAAAGCCATAGAATTGAAAGATCAGTAACACGTCTCCCTCATTACTCTCAGAACGGCAAAAATCATTTCGTGTAATAATAGGAAAGGAACCAGGCTATAAGTCACATTTTTTCAGGTTAGACGAGCTGAAAATTTAATTTTCTTTCATAATGAGCATAGTGGGTAAAAAATGCTTTAGGTTACATTTTATATTGGTAAACATACTACGTACTAGAGTCGCTCTCGACATACAAATAAAAACGTTTGTGGATGCAAAAACGGGACGCCCTAAATTTGTTCTTTAAAAAATAGGATTTATGCTTTAACAGGGAAAAAGTGAGAAATTTGGCTAGCAATTTTATGGTTTTTGGCATTAACTGCGGTTTGCTATTAAAAAATGCTTTTTTTGGTAAAAAAAAAATACTCGGGAAAAGCCTTGAAATCTGATTTACAGGCCTATTGTTTGCAAATCGAAGAAAACGCGTGAATCTCCGGTTAAAACGATGTTTTACACCAAAACATTTTAGAAGTCGCCTAAAAATGGTGTTTTATGGGTCCTTTTAACTTCCTTAAAGAAGTTATTGTGATACCTCCGGTTTTTGGGGAAGGGTCTTCCAGACCCCGGAGGGAAAATTCGAATATGGATCTACACCGATCTCAACTTTGTCTGTGGTTCCGGCCGGCCGTAGCTTTTTTTCCGGAACACTTTACGGCCACAGTTTTCATTCCGATTTTCACCAAATTTTCACACCAATTTCTTTAGCCGGTGAAATGTAAAATTTTTGAAAAAAAAAACTTTCAAAAAAAAAAAAAAAACTCGGAAAAAAAAAAAACTCGGAAAATTAAAAAAAAAAAAACTTCCCCCTTCCTTATCTTCCCACCTTTATACTTTCCATCCTCTGTTATACTTTCGTTCCGTTATGCTTCCCCTCCGTTATACTTCCCACTTCGTTATACTTCCCTCTGTTTACTTCCCTTCCATATACTTCCCCTCCGTTTTACGTCCCCGTTATACTTCCCCCTCCTATATAACTTCCCCTTCCCATATACTTCCCCCTCCTAAATTTTTACTTCTCTTTAAGAAGTTTTCGTTGGAAGCTCTTCAAACCAGTACTTTTTTTCTCCCAATTTTTTAATCCAAACGATTTGAAATTAGGTTATCTTTCAAACCCTAAATCTGAAAAATTTCTTTTTTAAAAGAAAATTTTAAAGATAACATTGAATTGAGATTCAGAAGTCAGTGATGTGATAATCACTGGTATTAAAAGTTCTTGGCATTCCTTTTAATCAGGTTTTTTTATGAATCTTAATCAACAGTCTTTTAATATCTTTTTTCATTCCAAATCGTGGTTAGCAGATTCCATATTTTGTTAAGGTCAAAGGAAGAAAAAAACAGTACTTTTTTAAAAATAAATTAAATTTTAATTGGATAATTTAAAAAATACACATCAGTTACAGCACATACCATGTTAGGATGAACATAGATTGAAAAAAAAAATGTTGGAAAAGTAGCCTGGTTATGAGAGGAGTGGAAAAAAAATGATGGGTCGTTTACCTGTAGCCTACACAATGTGACTCATAGGTTCTTATATTTTTATTTTTTAGTATTAAAAGATCGGGCTGGTTTATCGTATGTATATCCTCCGCTGGTTGTGTCTCCGGTTACATCAGGTACTCGGTTCCAGAATCGACTCCTACGATTCCGTCGGTGTTGTATCAGTCGAGTCTCCTTCACCTTCGGTCGTCGCATCTGTCGTACCGTCTTCTTCGGCCGCATCTTCGTCTTCTTGAGCCTTTCCTTATTTTTTTCAGTGGTCGTCGTTATTTCTCAGTTGTGCTCGAAATTTCCGGACAGAAGTCGGCGTCGTGGGCGTAAACAAGGGCGGTCTAATGTCAAATCTTCGACCGGATTGTATACAGAATAATAACCTTGAACCCTTTGAACTATCCGCTCCAAAAACGGAGGAAGAGTATACACAGCTCGGACTGGAACCACAAAGCTTCATTATTCGGCAATTTAACCACCAGAGAATCGTCGTCTGAGCTGTAACCGGAGGTCTCGTCAGATACTGAAGACCTTGGTACTTTCAGGCTGGCTGCACCACTTGCTGATACTGTGGCTGAAACTGCTGATAAAACGGCTGTTCCACCACATGATTCTGCAAACTTCCATGACTTCGATAATCCAAATACTGTTGAAACGCAGGTGTATGATATAACCACCTATTTCCTTCAACAGGTTTTTCATATCCTGGCGATATCCTCCTAAAACGAAAAAAAGTTAATATATTATCCTTGACCTATATAACAGTTTCCTCTGGGCATCCCAACCTTGTTTTTGGATTACCAATTTTCATTGACCGACGTTTAGTCACAGCTTTCAAGACAAGGATGTCCTAGAATCCGATCCGACGAATTTTCTCATTATTTTTTTTAAAACGTAATTGGGTTTATGTGATGCTTTTTTTCTCATCCATTTCTTTCTACGTAATCCCGGTGCAGATTAAAATCTTGCTTTTATTCAATTATGTAAATAAGGACTACTTCCCCGTATGTTTATTTTTTCGTTTTTTTTTGTCATAAAAGGTTCCAATAGCTTTTTTTATTATATTATTACTTTTTAATGAACAATTTAATTATATGTAATTTTTAAAATGAGAAACGAAAGGCAAGCAGGAGGTAAATTTTTTTTGCGCATTAGCATTTTGCGTTTATATATTTATATTAGGTACCTTCTTTTTCTGAAAAAAAATAATGCAAGAGGAAATTGCTAAAAAACAAAGGTGTTACTAATGTGCCCGTAAAATCAAGTTAAAAGAAAATAAAAAAGAAGAGACGTGACGTGATTTACCCTTGGAGATGTCCTCGGGGGGATGGTCCTGACGGTAAGAAGTACCCTCTTGCTCCCACTCCAAAAAGACCTGAAATAATATCAGAAAAAAATATTATCATCGAAGTTTTTAAGAATATCCTCAGAAAACTCTTTTTGCACGAAAGAACAATTATCAACTTTTAGACGCGTTTTAACCTCAGAAATCTCTGCATGATTCGTCGGGAAAAAACACGGAAATAAACTTGTCACGAAACTTCATGGTTCAGGACTCTTTTTATGTACAAATTGGGGACTTAGGAAAAAAGCTTAAATATTAAAAATCATCAGAATAAAAAATTTAAAAAAACGTTAGTCATTAGAGGCAATATCATTAGGTGACTAAAAAGAATTTTTGTTGAAATCCTCACTTCTTAAAATCTAAAAAGAGAAGTTATTTCTGTCTAAGGTTGATAACCGCAAATGCGGAATAATTGCATCCTCCCGGACCTTTTTTTTTGTGCCCAGTTTTTGTACAAAGGATGTCATTTTTGTCGTGCACCGTCCATTACTTTATGATCATTACGTGATCCTCTATACTTTCAAATCAGGAAAAATTGCCAATGGACTAATATAAACAAACTACCTACGTCAATAGCGGGTTTTTTCAATTACCAAAAAAAAATTTTACCGTAGGTGTCAAGTCTCAAGGACAAACCGTCCCGTTAAAACGACCATCAAATTGATCATGAATGAGAAATTAACCAAATGAATGAAAAAAAAAAATTATCCCCACCTAAAATTGACCTACCTATTTCGAAATGAGCAAAAAAGGTTCAGTTCCTAGTAAGAATATGAAATTTTCAATAAAAGCCAATTGAAATCAACATAAATCAGCAAGCAATTATTCCTTCAAGTGCCTTTAATAGCGCAAACAACATTTAAAATGGCTATCATTATATTCCCATTTGAAATTCTGATAAGACGTTTTACCTTCAAGAAATCAAATTAAAATATATTTCTTGTAAAATGTTCATCTTTTCAAAAGAAAGTTAGATTTCTAGAGTTCTTTTGGGATAATTTAAGAAGCCACTATTCTTATTGAATTAATCCAAAAACTCATTGAAAAAATGAACTAAGAGAAAATTATGGAAAAACATGTCTAACCACAAAATCGAAATTCCTGTTTGGAACGCTAAAAATATTTCAAATAAATTAATTCAAAGTATCTAAGTTTTTTTTTCGTTCTTGAACTTAAACTGTATGAAGTGGGCCCAAGTTGGGGCTTTCGCCATATTGAAATGAGGTGGCAAAATCGAAAGCTGTGTATTTTTTTCTTCCTCCCAACCCTTATATTTAGTTTTCTAAATATCAAACCTTTTAGTAGGTACAAAAAGAACCTTTTTATCATCCTAATAGAATGTAACAGCTCACCTCGTAAAAGATAAGAGAAAAACATTAGGATTTTTTTATTTAAAAAAAGTCACCCACAGAGTTTTGACACATTTTTGAACCTTAAAAGACGTTAAAACAATTTTACAAAATAAGTTAGGTTATAAAATCAATGCAGATAGGTTATAATGTGTGTAATAAACAGCCAATCAGAAGTTGCAAAATGACAGGCAGTTTTACCAACCTAGTCAGGTGTTATTTACCTTTATTTATGAAAACTAAATACATAACAACGAACCATTAAATTATTATTTACCGCATTTCACATGACTATTTCGATAATTATTAATAAATCTTCAAACTTTTCAATTATATGTTACTAATAAAAAGGCCGAACATTTTTATGAATTGGAGGGTTCAGAATACAAGTGAACCAAGTCCACTTTAGCTACTTTTGAGATACAGAGGTTTAAAGTTAACGCTTCATATTAAAATTACATTACATAACAGTAGAACTTCTTGCTGCCTAGCAGATATATCAGAATAGGACTTGGTTCATTATTACACTGAAATTTTACATAGTTGGAGCATGTTATAGCGTTGCTAACTCAAAAATGACAAAGTGGACTTGGTTCACTTGTATTCTGAGCCCTCCAATTAATATTGGAAAAAATAATTAATAAATTAGACTTTGAGTTGTATGTTTTGTTTAAAAATTGTTTGTATAAGTCCTTTACAGTAATTTTGCATTTACAAACCTGTTATTAAGTGTTTTATTAAATTAACAGCTTATTTTAAGCTATTTGGAAATTCTGGATTTACAAAAAAAAATAACAATGAAATTTAATGGGAAGGAACTAATGATTGGTTTGACTTACGATAATTATAAGATGAGTTTCATGTTTGAGGGGCTCCGGAGGTCTTGTACGTCTTTTCAACAAGACGAGTTCCACACAATTCACAGGACACTTTCCGTTTTTTACCTGATCACTCCGGTCCCCACTCCCTCTCCGTAGACTTCGTTTCCCGCCTACTTCGGATTAATATAATTACAAAAATAAGACAATAAAAATAAGATGAAAACGATAAAAAATGTATTTC
This sequence comes from Orius insidiosus, assembly GCA_014119065.1. Lineage (NCBI taxonomy): Eukaryota > Metazoa > Arthropoda > Insecta > Hemiptera > Anthocoridae > Orius > Orius insidiosus. Next base: position 41,753 of record JACGAQ010000196.1, on the reverse strand, counting down.
CTGATTGGTTGGGTCGAGGCTTGAGTTTTTAAAAAAGGGCGTTCCTTTTAAAAATTGGTTCTTACTTAATATAATAAGGACCTCTAATTACTCGATGCCGGCCTATTTAATTTTTTTCAAGCTCATAAATTTTTTTTTGTCTTAAATTTTGTTGTTCCTAAAATTGAGCTTATAAAGGGGAAGACCGGTGAGTCAACCACGTGAAGCTGAAAATGACTTGGATTATTTTCCTCCTTCCACTTTGATTTTGCATGGCTCAGTTTTCGACGAATCGTTATTTTTTCAAATTCCATAAAAAGGGGTTTTAAAAGCCAGGATTTTCGTCTGAACCCCACATTTGCTTAATTTTGTCCAATTTTTTAGGAGCATCAAAAACCTTAATCCGGAATATCTTCACTAAGTCTTCATTTCACTTCCTACCTCTGAGTTGCATGTTTAAAAGTGCGTACGTAATAACAAAAAACCTTTGGCTTCAATTCTTTTATTAATGTCTTCCTCTGCTCTTTTAATTTTCTTATTATTAATTTTTATTGCTAAGTAACCTCCGCTTCCTTAATTATCAAGGTAAAAAAAAACATGTTCGTCATGGTTAGGAATATTTTCGGTTTTTCGGTTTTTGTAGACTTTTAATGTGGATTTCCATAAAATTGCAAGAAAAAGGAGAGTCTTTTTGCCTAATCAGAAAACAAGACTAATTTATTAACAAGGCACCTAACCCTGATTAATACTTGGTTTCAAAATAATATTTCTAAGGTTACGAAATGACCGCTATTGTTGCCTCCTGGATAACGAGAAGGCAATTATTGCCTCACGAATTGACTTTGGAAGGGACTTATTTCCATAAATACACAAATTCTATTTGCTTGAGTAAAAGTGCAGGGCCTCCGTAGTTGTTGACTTCTTAAAAAGGCCTTGATGGGGACTTCAGTAATCGTGTACGATCGAAAAACTAAACAATTTTTTTGTTGATTCTTTTGTTATGTAAGAGGATAAAGTTAATTTTAAAAAATTTGAATTTATAATTTTTTATTAAAAACAACAAAAAAATGTTGAAAAAATAAATTAATCCTTGAATTGGCACATTTTTGAAAAAAAGAGGAGTCTCATCACGTCAACTCTCCAACCGTGGGTTGGATAAGGCGCGAGGAGTTTTGAACAAAATTTATTTTATTTTTAGTAAGGATAGTATGAGGTCCTGGGGAAGTAAGATCTGATTTTGTCTTTATCCTGAGGTTTGCCAGGTTTGGTACCGGCGACGGCGGTGGCGGTGGGGGCGGAAAGAGCCATCCCTCCCGGTCCGACGATAGCTGTTCCTACCGGCGCTGCAGCCGCTACTCCTCCCGGTCCAGCAACAGACACAGCTTGAGGTTTCGCTTGGGCTATCGAAGGTCCTGAAAAAAAAACCAAGTTAATAGACCCTAATTTTGCTTAATCCCCATTTTTTCAAGGTTTATATGTAACAGGGACTCAAGAGAAAAAAAGCCGATATTTCAATTTTTAATCTTAACTTCATTACGTTGAAAATAAATCTTAAAAAATTAAAAACAGGAATTCAAGGATAAACAACATCCTACAAGTGGACATACCCGCTTTTTCACAAAGAAAAAACGAGAGCAAGTTTTTCAACTCCTTCCTTCACAGCCTACGTTTTTTTTTGGGAGTCATCGGCAAAAATGCTACAACTTTGTTACTCAGAATTTATACGGGACAAACGCCACAAATAGAACTTCCCAGCGATGAAAAAACGCAAGAAGGTGGGATAAAATTGAGATTGCAAGTCAATTGCAATAGGGAAAATGAATCATTAATCAGGTATTTGATTTATTAAAGATTTTGTTTTTCCTGTCCACTATTTCCCACTCAATATTATTTTGATATTTTTATCGTCCGGTTCCAATGGAATTTTTATGCAAAAATTATTTCTAAAACGTTTCTGTCAGAAAAGAATTTTTATTCCTCTTCTTAAGAAACGACTGGTAACTTTAGGTTATTGCCTGATCAAAGAAAAAGACCGAAAGATATTCTTTCCTTTCTTCAAAAAATACTTAAAAGGTGTTAAAAGATTCCTTTTGAGAAAAATCCTACGTGACTGTCTTTTCAGGGGACGATGAACCCTTTTAAGAAGCAAAGGATTTTTCGAAACGTCAAATTACCCATAAGTAATCTACAAGATTAGGATTTTTTATTAATTGGCGCAACCGTTATGACATTTTACTTTGCAGTACTTTTTTTAAGGAGTAAAAAGAGTCTTTAACGCCATCTATGAGCAATCTTCTTAAGTTATAAATGATCCAGTGGCAGGATTCATCATTAAAAGACAAGATAAAAAGTGATCCTTATCTTCCAAAAGGACGACGTGCTAATAGTTTTTATTGAACTACTATAATATAATCGTAAAAGCTAAAAATAGATCCAACTTTTATGCTCAATAAACTGACGCGATAAGATGAAGAATGAGACATTTTGTACCTACTATGAATGTAAATCTGTAAATTAAGAACCGACAAATTTTACGTTTTTCCATTCCTTAGCTACTAGTTTTTTGTTTTTTCCCTTCGACAAAAAGAGAAAAGTCAGTAGGTTTTCGGATTACTAGTGAGGGAAAAATTGATTTATGATAACTGCACTAGGTGACTTTTCTTGAGCTATTGTTACAATCACCTGATTAGCAAAGGATCAGTGAATGTTAAAATGAGTGAAAGAATTTTTTTAATTTTACCGAGTTCTTCGTTGGGTCCTTCAGATTCTTCTTGGTTCGGCGAGCCGGTCGTGGATGTCGTTTCTGAACTGCTGGGTTTCTCTTCACTCGATTTTTGCAACAACCTCGAAAAAGCCATCGCCGCACTTCCAGGTTTGGAGTCGCTCTAAAAAAATTTTATTTCGGAATGTTTTCGACGTCAAATATTTACCTGGGCGTAATTTTTGTAGTAAAGGAAGTTCTGGTTCGGTGAGGCTACAGCCGGCCTGGGAGCGAAATACGGCAAGTTTTGCAATTGGGGCAGCTTGTTGATATTGAGCTTGTTGAAATTGCTGAACTTGAGGTTGTCCGAAAAGATAGAATCTCTGTTTCTGCTCTTCATCGATTTTAACCGGTTTTTGTTCAGTCTTCTCAGGTTTGATTCTAAAAAAAAACGTTGTATTGAGATAATTTGTTTTTTATATTCTCTAGGACGTGACTTCGATTTATAAAATAATTACCGGTGGGTTTTTCAGGAGCCGCACCGGTCGTAGCACCTCCGGCGACGGTTCCGGCGTTTGCGTTTTCTGCAGGCTTCTCCTGATTGCCACCCCACGACGGGAAATAACTGCTAACTCCGTTCCATAGATTTATGATACCCTCCGTGACTCCTCCTTGGCCGCCTTCTTGTCCTTGCTCGTCGAAAATCACCTGACTTCCAGCAGGCACGACGTAGATCAACTGCTGCTGCCCATAACGAATTCCAGTATTTACATTATTCTAAACAAAAATATTAATGGAATTTATTATTTCTTTTACTTACGGGAGGAGTTGAGTGGCAGCCGGGACTTGAAATCGTTGCGTAGGGATCTGAGGGATTTGCGGGATTTGATAATTGAGAAGCTGCTGCTGGATAGGAAGAGGCTGATAGTAAAACTGCCTGTCCTGATACGTCCTCGGCAAAGCGGACGTCGATGCCAATAAAATAGCTAAAACTACCTAAAAAAAGATGTAAAATTATGCCAATTTTTAATCCAGAACATCTTCCATAATGTATTCAGAAGATGGACGGATACAGATCAATCTTTTAGGCCCTCGAGGGTCGCCGCTTGGAATGTTAATTACAAGCCCTTAGCCATAAGCACCATTTTTTCGATTAAATGAACCGTTAAGATTTAAAGAAAAAAAATCTGTTCCTCTCAATTTAAATAATTGTTTTTTAAACTATGTTAAATTGCTTGTACAGTTAGAAAGGACTATTCATTTGCAGGGCCGAGCCCTTCAAGTCTGGCAACACAGATTGATAGACTTCATGAGGAAACAATTTTTTATTTTTGTTGTTGCTAAACCTTAAATTTTTAGAGGCTCTAAAAATTTTGCTGTTTTGGCGGGAAGACTGCAGTTTTTACACCACAAAAGGTTTCCTCAAATCAAATCTCATAGTTTTTTTGCTTTCACGCAAAAATAACCAAAGAATTTAGAGAAATTGCATAAAAATCAATTTTATGAACAAAACGACGTAATTAAATAGTTTAAATAATAGATTATTTATTTTACGAAAGGGGAAATCAACCGGTTAATAAAAGAATGCTAATCGAAAATTCTTCTCACAATCAACAACGGTTCTGGCGATACTCCAGCCGAATCATTTTGCCACACTTTATGACACTATTAATTCAGACAGGAGCAGAAGAAATGGAAAAAATTTCGACCTTCGCCGGCCGGCTTTTTGTCGGATTTTTTATTTTAGGTTTTGGGCGTGGTGATCCGGTTTCCCGGTAACGGAGGAGGGTTGAAACACCCTCGTTCTGCAACGTCAAGGACGCGACCCTGACAAGATCAACGAACCCTAAATTAATTTACGACCGATAACACGCAATATTCTTTCCCCTTCCCTCACCCACGTTAAAAAAAATTTGAATACGAGATTACCGTATTTGTAAACAATGACGTTTTTGAAATTGAATAATTTGGTCGACCTACCTGAGCGATCATGGTCGTGTCGTGCAGCAGAATGCGCTGCCGGTTCCACGCCTTGGCTATTTATGAGCGGGGAGTTGCCTCCCACTCTGGGGCCCTGCCATGGGGGACAATGCCCATACATGATCCAACCCCCCTCGGAAAAAAAGGAACCATTGTTTTTCGAACCCTGGGACAATCATTTTAGTATCAATTGGATTGTTAGTTTCGTCAGCTTTGTATCCGAATGTAGTCGTAGAAAAAAATTTTGATGACTCATTATGAATCCATTATGGACATCGATGAATTAAAATGGCGATATCTAGATTTTTATTCATCTTGTATCGCAAGGTCGAGATCTAAAACGCTTAAAAATAGCAAGGTGAAAAAATCCTATAAGTGCGACTCCCAGATTATTATGGTTTGAAAACCCGAGGAAATCGCGGTGAGACCATACGTCCCGCTTTGGCATGGACAGTTCCTAATCGGAGGGTTGTTTCCAGTTGTCTCCAAAATCTCCTAGGGGACGGCCAAATGTCCCGCTTTGTGGGAAAAGTCCCGCTTTGGGTAGACATCCTAAAAAAAGTAGATAAGTTTTCCCCCATTTTCCGAGCTTTATCAGGTTTTTGACCCTATTTAAAAGGTTGTTTGAGCGTTTTTTGGGTACATTTTCCTCGATTTTCTCAAAGCACAGTTTCCTTTGCAGTTTTTTGCCCAAAAGAAACCATTAATTTAAACCTCTTGTTCATTATACAGCATCCAGCTTTGGAATTTCGGACATTGGACACCTTATTTATCGGACATCTGAGGAATTAATTGGATTGGTTAAGAAGTTTGTTGCTCTTTGTGCCCAGGACCTTTGTGGACATGAAATTTCAATTTTTTTGACCTTTAGCATCCTGAAGCGCCCGATAAATTTTTTAATCTACTTGACCAATTTAGCGTACCGGTCACGAATTTTCGAAAGTCAAGGTTAGTGAACTCTCTCATCTTTCGTCTATTCGTGAAAATGGACCAATATTAGCTTCGCACAGTTTGTCCGCATCAAGGTTTGTCCGTCATCTGAAGTCATCTGCCGTCAAATTAGACGTGCAAATCCTTCTGCGCATGCTCCAGAAGTTTCAAACGGTTGGAACAAAGCTATTGACGCAGTTCGTAGAAGGCGAGAAAACTGCTTTCTTCCACCGTTCAAATCACCGAAATCGAAATAACAAAATGCCTTCCAAGAAACTAATTTATATTCAAAAAATTAAAATAGAAATTAAACAAGAGCTGCACTCGATTTAAATATTTTATTGACATCTGAATATTGATTTATTTTCTTGTAAACTTTTTTTAAATTAATAGTTTCTGTTCATTTTAATCAAGTTTACGGTCTTTAAAAATTCGTTAGCTACGAGAAATTTATGGTAAACGTGAATTTTATTCTTGGGCTGGCTCACATTACTGCCATCATCGTGACACGTACGACTGTAGCGTGGGCATTACTCCTGAATGCATAATTATACCAGTCTTACTATGCGTTTTATTATCTGACGCTTCTTTCGTTTTACTGCTTAGCCATCATCTATTCAATCAAGGCGGTCCACGACACCCTCATCAACAAAAGTATTCGTAGCAGATCTCAAAAAAGTCTATTTTTTCGATTTGTCTATTCAAATAAGTAGTAAATCCCCATTACGTATTACTTCTAATGAGCGAACCTATTCATATAATTTTTGAAAGAAAATCACGTATTCCGTAGACGTTGATATATGGAGGAACTTGTGCCATTCAAGGGTAGTCGATAATCAACATTCATTCGAGGTTCTTGCCCTATTTTTGTCTGAAACTATTTTTTTGAAAAATGTTCGAGACGCCCGAGGAGACTCAGAAGCTCCGGGGCACGTACCGTTTTAACATCACAATGAACCCGCAACAATAATTCGCAGTGTGATTAAACCGGATCCTTTTCATTGTGATCGATTGAGAACAGTAAGCAACCATTGGCCAATTGTCAAATGAAAATAACTCTGCGTGGTGTTAATCGTTTTTAATTGTTTGTGAGAAAGAGAAAAAAAGTTGCTGCCGACAGTCTAGATGGCGAGATAAAAAGAATTCTTTACAAGCGAAATTTTGAAGAAACTATTAAATATTCAACATGATAAAGCACCCTTTTTAAGTAGACAAACTGGGTATTAAAACTCTCTTAAACCCAAGCTTAAAATATCTTGACCTCCCAGGGTTGAGTGATCTCAAAACCATCCCATTAATTTCCTTCTAAAATTTTCATCATCCCCCTACTATTACAACAAATTCGTTTCAGGAAAAGAGAAAATTTTAAACACTCGGTGCAATTCAGAAAAAAAAAATTTAAATATACTATTATTTGTCTGCAAATAACTAGAATTTTCTGTAATCTTACGCCCCACTCAGTACGGTAGATGAGTTTTTTCTTCAGAGATATTTGATTATTTTATAAGTCTATCTTTGCCCATATTTGGTGTCCATAAGTTCAACCACCGTTTTAAACCCGCATAAATCCCTCCCAGAATCTAGAGACACAAAGGAAGTATATTTTATGGTCAAACATTGTTCCTCCTGATGTCCAATCTTTGCTACAAAGAACAAAAAAATCGTGTGGGCCAAAATGTTGGTCAGAAAAGGTTCACTGGACGCTTTATTGCTTCGAAAAACTACCAAAAAAGATTTATATAAATTAAATTTTATCTTCTCACGTTGACAAATGGTATCGGAAGGTAGTATTTTATGTGAACACCTTCCTTGGGTGTAGGCCTCTCGATCTTGCCAAACGACTTTCGACCAAGGACGAATCTAGTTCGATTTTTAGTCTCTTTTTTGAATAACATAAACGTCAGACTCAATTGATTCGGTGGCATTGTTAACGGCACGCCATCTGGATTTTCAACGCTGTAGAATGAAAAGGAGAAAAAATATTCTATTTTTGAAAAGAAATATATCAGCCTTCACGTTTCTCATATCACAAATCAGTCCCAAAATGTTTCTTTGGATGCACTGAAGCTAAAAGGAAATTTGATGATACCCCATTTACTGAAGTCCTCCAGACCCAGTAGGGTCAATAAGACCCGAGGTAAATTACGTCTTTTTCATCATATTGTGACCTGTCTTCCTTTCGTAATAATTTAAGAAATGTCAAGGGCTTTATTTTTTATAAAATAGTTAAAGGATTGGATGATAAAAAGTTTGAAATCGTACGGCGACCCCAAAAGTCAAAGAATCTGCACAAACCATTCGTCTCGGGCTTCAGTTGCGGCTGTTTCGTAAACCACAATGACGCTTTTTGTCGTGTCTTTTGTCGCGACGGGAGTGTCGTTCACTTTTAGAACATCCGTGAACTTGAAAATGTGAAAATTGTCCGAGGTGTAAAAAAAGATAGACTGGAACTAAAAATTTTTCTTTATTATGGCAAGATTCAATAGTATGCTAGAGGAGCGACAGGTGCGATGTTGGTGACAGGAGCTACAGGGTAGAAAAAGACAGTTTGGGGATGGTAATAAAAGATGTGGGTTCTGGTCCCAGGGAATTTTCCTGGTTGTAATACGAGGTTTTCAGCTCCGGGGATGCCGGCGATGGCTGTTGCGACGGGTCTTGAAATCGCAAGTCCGCCCGGTCCGACGATAGCTTGTCCTACCGGTTGGGCGGAAGCGACGCCTCCGATACCGGCAATCGCGATTGCGACCGGTTTCGCTTCGGAAACTGATGCGTTTTCGGGTGGCTGATGTATCGTGACAGAATCGTCGTTGTCGGCGGTAGGATTCTCTTCGGCGATTCCGACGTCTTCTTCGTCTTTATGGCCTTGGGGCACCCTCCGCTCTCCGGTAATGTACGTTTGACCGGACGGGTGAACGACAAAATAACGCCCTAATGCTCCTCCGTAATAAGGAAATTTTTGAATCCCTCCTTCGTCCGCACGAGTCAAAACTCTGTAAAACAAAAGAAACCATTTTTAACGACATCTCTTATTTTCCTTAACAAAAATCAATTTTCCTTCACATTTCCACACTGAGGTGATTTTCCCTCATTTTTACACCAACTAATTTAATTGAATCCATTCCTTCAAAATTTATTTCCAATAATTTGTATGCACTCATCAGTTTTCCTCACAATTATGCTTTTCGACGCCAATGGACCATTTTTTTTAAAGCTCCATTGAAGAAAATTGGGAGTACCTAGTAACTTAAAACTTTTGGCGCTCTGATGAAGTTCCGTCTTTCAACTCAGGGGATTGAGGCAATGAGCAGCACTGTCAATCGTTTTTCATTCGGTATAACATGGTTGGCCATACTGAACTTAAGTTCGTAAGCTCTTCTACTTTTGTCCTTATCTATTTAAATGAAGATTTCATGCATTTTTCTATGTTTACCTGATGACCCAATGTCAAGATTTTAGACTTTGAATTCACTTTTTCTTCTTTGTGATGAACCCATCACCAAACCAATGAAGGATGCAAAATAAAAACAAAGAACCAAAAGTTAAAAATTTATTTCCAACAATAATTTTTCGAGTTAGTAAAATTAGTAGTATTACGTATATAATCAGACTTATATAAGAAAATTTCTAACAGCCTTTTTAATATATAGACAGTTTTAGCCACCCGTAATTCAAGTTGAAATAGCGCTCCAAGCGGTCGATTCGCAATAAATAAAAAAGGGGGAATAAAGAGTTATAAGTTATAACCTTTCGCTTTTTTAACCTTTAAGCTACACGTTATACGAGTGGACTTTAGTGTAACAAGTGTAGAGCTACTAAAAACGGGTGGCTCAAAACTCTCTATAGTTGATTGAAAAAATGTTAGTAATATAAGTGAAAACTAAATGAAACAGAGCGATGAAATGGACGACAAGATGCGAAAAACCAAAAATTATACATTTGGTCTCACCATCTTGTGATTATTAATCGATTCCAAAGCGCTCTGTTTAAAATACAATCTATATAATAATTTTTTGGATACAAATAATACTGTTATGAACTTTTAGAGAAGTTAGAATGCCCTTTAAACTAGAGATGTGAGTACCTTGTTATGGTTATTCTGCATTGGTGTCATTCATGTATGAAATGATAAGTTTAGGGTGAGAGTGTGCTTCGCCTCCGGGGCCGGCTATAGCAACCGCGTCGGGGTCGAAATCAATGTCGACCATTTCGCCTCTTCTTAGAATCGCTTTGGCAACAGGCGAGGCGACCGCGACGCCTTTCGGCCCGGCGACCGCTTTGGCAACGGGACGAAGGACAAGGCTTGTCGCTTTGTCTTTCCCGACCGGAACGCTAGCGAGCATCACCGGCGAATCAGTGTTTTCCGCTTGTTTGAAAGCATCCTCGTGTTCCCTCATGAGTGAATCTTGAACTTCAGTTACATAATCGCTAATATCTCTTTGTGTATAATCAGGTATTTTGTGAAACGAGTTGTAATAATACACTTCCGACGTCGGTGTTCTAGTGTATTCGACAGGCTCCAATCTTGGGTTGAACATTCCCGAAAACGGAAATTTTATCGGTTCCCTGTTTTGAAAGTAGTTGTACAAATTAGGGAAATACTGTGGAAAATTGAGGTGGTCTGTAAACAATGTTTTGAAAAATCGGACGGTTTGGTCTCTGGCCGAAAGTATGCCCTTCGACAATCTTCGTGTCCGTAACGTTCGTCCCGTTCCCTGAGTCGACTTTTTGTGGTATTTCTGGAAATGTCGTATTCTCTTGATACTCCTCTTTGACTTTTGACTGAATTATTTTTATGAGGTTCGCAACAGGTTTACTTCTCTTGGATGCCGGCATATCCGACGATATCGACTCAGCAGGTACAAGAAACGCATTGTAGTCTGGGAAGTACATCAACACTGGACATCTGTTTTTGGAATTTGAAGAGACCTGAAATATAAATAAGGTTTGCATATTTTCGTTAAAAAAACTGATTAAAATATGCCCTGCAATCTGTGCAGCCATTTACAGTGCGTACAACATGCCAAAGCGGTTTTGTGAGGAATTTTTGAGATGCATCGAAAAAAGAAATTGTACAATTAAAATTTTTTTAATGATTATTTATTATAAGGACTTTTTACAATTTACAGATGAGGAACACTTGGGTGATTCACAGTCTTTCAACGGGCGTGGGAGGATGTTGGATTTGAAGTTGTAATAAACGACGGGTCCTTTAGCAAGAATTTTACCCGACGTTGGTATCTTAAAAGGTTCCTCTCCTCGAGATTCAACTCTTGTTATCGGAAAGGATGGGATTTCAATGACACGTCCTCCCGGGCCGACGACCGCTGTTCCGTCATGCGTCGTGTATGCAGTCCCACCCGGACCAACGATTGCAGTCCCCCCGGATCCCGCTGTCGCAATACCACCTGGACCAGCGATGGCGACTCCACCTCGCCTCACTTTCAATTTCATTATCTTCGGCCCAGATCCTTCTCCGCTTCGGGAAAAGTCTTCGATGAAAAACTCTTGATATTCGTTATTCGGTTTAGCTTCCCTTTTCTTCCTCGACTTAACATCATTTCGACAAACATCAGCTTCAGGGCCATACTCGACAATATTGGTGACCGCAGACCACATTGCGTTGAACGGATTGTTGAAAACAATCGGAAAATAATCATCAAAAATTCGAGTCATCTGTGGTGTTGGTCGAACATAAGCCATAGGCATGATTGTCTCATAATGTTGAATACGTCTAACCACATTTCTGTTTTCTGTCGCCTTTTCAGGCTCGCTATAATCGTATTTTTCTCCTCCGTTTCTGGCCTCGATACCCAAAACTTTGTTTAAAACGTCAGCGTTCATTTCTTCGTTGTCTGCGCTTCTTTCAATTCGGTTGTTGATTTTGCTCTTTTCTTGAAGGCCGTCGACTGTGACTTCTTTTACGACGGCTTCTGTTCTGGCTCGTGACTCGCATCGTAGACTAGACGAACTGGAATTTCAGCTCCGTTTTTCAACTGCTTCTCTCCCCTTTTATCCGCTTTCCTAAAATTGAAAAAACAATTCAGCATTCTAAAAACTATCAAAGCGATAAAACCCTCACACCTATGTACAACTGTGCATTATCATCTACACAAACGGACCTCCGTATTGTGAATCTAGCGCTTCAACCCCAAAGGTACACACTTTTCATTCGACCCAAGACGAGTTGGGCAGGGGAAGTATAAAGGAGGGAAAGTATAACAAGGGGGAAGTATAAAGGAAGGGAAGTATAAAGGATGGGAAGTATAACGGAGGGGAAGTATAAAGGAAGGGAAGTATAACGGAGGGGGAAGTGTAAAGGAAGGGAAGTATAAGGAAGGGAAGTATAAGGAAGGGAAGTATAAGGAAGGGAAGTATAAGGAAGGGAAGTATAAAGGATGGGAAGTATAACGGAGGGGAAGTATAAAGGAAGTAAGTATAAGGAAAGTAAGTATAACGGAGGGTATGAGTTGGGCTTCCACGCATCTGCCTTCTCTCCAGGCTCTTCTCAAAGCAAGAAACCGAGAATAAAGAAGGCAGAGCGCTTGCGCACATCCCCACCACAAACTTCGCTCCAAAATTTAAAACAAAAATTTACAAATTAATAACAAAGAGGTACTTTGAAGCCTTGGCCTTTCTGCCATCTTAAATGGCAAGCCTTCACCTCCTTATCACACAAATGATAACACAATATATTCTTTTCTAAAAATAAAAATCTAAAATTTATTGAGTTCTTACCTTTTTTATGTTGTTTTCTTCGTTGATATAATACTAAATCCGCTTTTCCATATGTACACTATTAGTATATCACAAAATATACACAAAAAGAGACCGGTGGATAATTGTGTTACCAATTATGTACAAGGCATTAGTATAGACAAAGGGTTAAGGTAATTAGTACTGAAACTTCGGTTAAAAACAAAAATTATAAACAATTTATTTCGAAATGTGCGATTTTTGAAAACTTACTGTAAAGGAGCGTTCGACTCGTATCCGAAATATTTAAGGTCTCTCTGCTCTTTGTTTCCGGATTCAGTCGCGACGGTTCTCCCATGGCAGTAATTGCTGGAGGCGACGAAAAATAGGAGAACGGTAAAAATCTGTTGTACATGAAAAAAAAGAAAGGGAAAATTAAACTTTGTAATCTAATTATTATTCAAAGTCCGCACGGTATGACTCTTACATAATTAACCTTGCTATTGAAAAAGTCCGATGAACCAAGAAAAAAAAATCCATTATAAATTGAATTCAATGAAAACAGGTTTTTTTCGCATAAAACATGCACGACTTTTTATTTTATTCCTTTATTTTAATAAAATGTAAATTAAGATCATGAACTACAAGCGTATAAAAATCAAAAATAAAATTTTTAGGCTAAAAAAATTGTTTTCAGCGCCATCTATTGTTGGGAATCAAACCTTCAAAGAGTTGACATCCCCCTTAAAGTAATAAAAATTAAATAAGCGTTGAAAAACTTCTTTGAAAACCCCTTTTTAGGTCGCTTGTTTCATTTGGCTTAGAACGGTGCCAAGGCAATATGGTGGAATCCCCCGCCCTACTCTTTTTTTGACAAAAGTTGATTAAAATATTCTACAGCGCTTATTTAATGGAAACAAATTAAAAACATGCGGGCTAAGAAATTTTTAAGACGCCCAAAAGTGTTTTAATTTTAATTTTGCACTACCTTGAACTTTAAAAGCGATTAAATGGGTGGGTCCAAATTTAAATAACATAAATTGGCGCATAAAACACGATGGATGATGTGCTAAAGTCTGGACCGCACATTCTACCCGTCAGTACTCGCACACACCCAGAACAAAGAGAGCATAAACGGAAATTCTTTTCTGTTGCCTCACTCAAATCAGAAGCTCATCATTGTTTTAATGAGAGGTTTCGTCTTTTTCAGTTCAACGATCTTAGGGGCGTTTTCAAGAATCGTTAGATTAATGATCTAATTCAAAAAATAGAGACAAAAATTTAAAACATCCTTCACAATGACCTTTCCTAGGGACCAGTCAGGAATCACAATGAATGCTACAAATGAGCCTTTATTCTAAAGCAAGTTTATGTTAATATTGAAAAAATCGACTAATATTTTTCATTAAAAAACAGGAAAATGTCTTAATATTGTATTGAAAATAAACGAAAAAAAATTTTTATGGTCATAGAGGTGTGATTCTCAGTGATTCATCTTTGAATGAACTGTCAGAAATGGATCCGAATACGTTTTGTCAAAGTTGGTGATGATTGATGAAGGCAAAACGAGGCGTTTTCATTGTCAAGGACGTTTGTCAAACGTCCGCAAATGACCGAAAGCGTAATAACCAGTTTTCTTCTCCGAGTATTTTGAGGAGTGCCCAGAATCAGGGGGTAGCGCGAATTGAAAATTTATTCAAAGGCCCCCGTTTTGGTATCGAGAGGAAGGCCCCTTGTTGTCCTGTCAAGGAATTGCGTGGGAGAATATAAAAAATACAGAAGCACCGGACATTGAACCTATTCTTCCCTCAAAATCAACTGGTAACAGAAAGAAAACTGAAAAATTTCAAATTTAAAATGAAAAAAAAAAGCTAATAATTTCATAGTTTTCCTTTTTTTTTAAATTTCCTTAATTTTGTAATAGATAAATCTTAAGTTAAATAAATTGAAGTATAAAATTTTTTTAAGTAAAGACCGCCTGTTTATAGGTTTTTTCTTTTTTCTTTTTTAAATTCAAATTTTGGGTATCCGTACCTTCATGGTCTGAAGATTGGGAAGACAACCGGTGCAGTAACAAGACGAGACTAACGTACGATAACTCGTAAAGTTTGCTTTTAAAACGCGAACCTGTTCTCGGGTAAGCGGTGGGGGACCTCTTAGAAAATGCTCCCCTGGCCAAAAGGGACGTCCTCGCCGTCTCACGCGTCTTCTTTTGTCTTCAGAGCGTCCGACGATTAAGATTTTAAGAGCGAAAGTTTTATTACTCAAACACTTTTGTTAAATAGTAAATTAAAAATTTAAATAGTTTCTAAGGTAATTTTTTATTCTAGTGCGTCTTATTCTAAAAACAATTTTTTTTCTAAGATGGACCCAAAAAAATCTACCAAATAGAACCCTGAAATCCTTACTTTCTCAAGCATTCTTTAATTTATTACAACTTTGTATTTATTCAGGAAAAATGAAAAAGGGTCAAAGTACCCTTTTTGACTTGGGAGAAATTTTTTTAAAAAATTTCTAATTCAAGAAACTTCCGTTCACAAATGGTTTATGTAAACACATACAGAAAAAATTTATGATAGATGTTGTGAGAAAGGAAGTAAACAGACCTAGACTATCGAAAAGGTGCAAGATGTCATCTTTATTCATAATTAAATCCAGCTATTCCGCGCTCCAGTAACGGAAAGCTGCGACTTCATTAAATTGGCAATTGGAGTAGATTTTGAAGAAGACGGGAATCCCTTGTTGAACTAATTTATTTAGTACTAAACAACAAAATCCACCGCATCCTGATATTGCGCGGAGGGAGAAAGATTGAGATTAGATCAGCTGATGCAACAGATTTTGACCGGACTACCTTAGTGTCTTTTACAATTGAAGAGAGAAATGGAAAGTTCAAATCCGTCATATCATGAAGAATTTTCGGATCAAAATGAGTTTACAGTTTAAACCATAATATTAGACGTTCCACTTTTCTTTGTATGGACAAAAAAAATTGTGCCAAGTGCTAAAAGATTAACTTTCTGTTCTTTTCATTGCAAGAATCGATTTGAGATTTTCTTTTTATGAACTATAAAACGCTAAAATTATATGTTTTATGCTTAGAAACATCATTGGTGTTTATTTTATCCTATAAAATGTGTAGTTTGTGTGCTACTTTTTATTTAGGTAGTTTTAGAAAACTTTAAAGCTATTCTGAAGTCGTTAAAGGGACCAATTTTATATCACTTAGTATCTTTTTATCCTATTTTGGTTTGCCCATCCTAGTGAATTTTTTTTCACAATAGCGAATTCTTCAAGACAATGGGGAGTTAGCATACAAAACCGGTTCGGTCTGTTTGATGTGGTCTCAATTCAATCGAAGCTGAAATATTTTATCTGCGCTCGCTCAAAATCTGCACTTTTGACGGTGAACAAGCAAAGTAGACGCATAGGAATTGACCATTAAAGGGATCCTTGAAAAAAAGAGAAGCGTGTTTGATAAATTAATACGCGTGAAGTCGATCCAAGCGATTCCGACACAATAATGGCATTGTATCACTTCTGATCTCCTGTGACAAAGGCCTAAGATTCTTCATAACGGTATCACGTTATTAACTTACGGTCGAAAAATTCGTTTATCCAACAAACTACAGATCCGCGATTTTTTTAAAAAAGAAAATCAACTTCGTTATAAAAACTTGCTTTTAAACAACTCAAATATTTTGTTCTCGAAGATCAAGTTACGAAATGGGACTCCCGACTTATACAGGTTTTCGTGATTTTGAGACTTTTTAAAATGCATTATTAATATAAATATTTTTTTATCTAATAGCACAACCTTGCAGTGACAGTTTCACGTTTTTTTACAAACAGGTTCTTCTGCCTTTTAAACGTCTTAAACCGATCGTTGACCTCTCTACTCAAATCCTTCCTGGAAATGAAAAAAAAGCTTCTATTGGCTGAAAAATTGAGGGAAAATTTGTGAAAAAGCCGCCATTTTCACTTCTGAAATAAAAATTGGGGTTCAAACTAGAAATAAGGCCGTTATCGACGACATCTCGTAATGCAGAATGCGAAGATGCTTGAATTTGTGATAGTTGGAATCTTCGGATAAAAAGAAGTAAATTTTCAAAAAATTGAGTCTTTTAGGCCAATTTTAACGAATTTTAGCGCGAAAAACGCTAAAATTTGGCATTTTTAAAGGATGTCGAAAATGGTCTTATGAATAGTTGAATCGACTTGAAATTTTGCGCAGATTACGAGTCTAAAATAAAAAATAAGCTTCTCTTTTGAAATAATGAAGTTAGGTTCTGTAGGGGGCACCCTGTATATCCAAACGCATTTTAAACTAAACCATCAAATTCTTTGATTAAAATTTAGGGGGTTTACATTTGACTTTTAACTTCCTTAAAGAAGTTATTGTGATACCCTCGACGTCGGGTTTTTGGGGAAGGGTCTTCAAGACCCGGAGGGTCAATTCGAATATTGATCTTTACCGATCTCAACTTTGTCTGTGGTGCCGGCCGCGTCCGTCCGTAGCATTTTTTCCGGAAACTTTACGGCCACATTTTCAACCGATTTTCACCAAATTTTCTTTAGTCAGTGAACAAAAAATTAACTAGGGCGATTTTTGAATTTCGAAAAAAATGGCGGAGATATGTCTTGAAATTTAAAAAATTCGCTGCGGCCGAACCGTTGGTCCGATTATCACCTAATTTCACCAATTACTCCTTATATTTTTGAAAGAATTTTTGGTGAAAAAAATTATCATTTTTTTAAACATTAATGTATTATTCTAGTAGGGAGAAATTTCACACTTCCACCCGCTACGAGAGGGACCTCCCTCGTGAAAAAATCCCATTATTTCTCCCTTGATACTTAAAAAAATTTTCGAAAAAAAAACTTAGCAGCAAGAAACATTGAAGCTAAACTTCTAGAATCTTTTGCTGTTGATAGTTGACACAGACTGACTATGAACAGAACGTAACCTCCCCTATCAGTTTTTGTTGATAAAATACAAGAAGTCAGATCATTGTAATAAAATTAAAAACCGCTATACATTTAATTCCTTAACCAATCACAATCAAAAGGAATTAATTGTGTTACTTTGTGAGATCATTCTACGTAAGTCTTTCAAAAGAAATTGTTGCTAATTTAGTTTAGACTTAAGAATAATTGTGTGAAGAGATGCAGTTGGAAGAAGGAGAAATAAGCAACGATAGCGATGATGATATTAACCCATACATTCCTTTGGCGAGGCCTGGAATCGCCAATGTGATTCCAGAAGTTAAAAATATGATGATGAAGATGATGATACGAGTGAACTGAAAAGAAGAAAAAATTCTTTGGGAAGTAGCGATTCCGATTCCGATGGTTGCGTCGGTGGTAAAATGATGAAACTGAGCAAACCAGCTCGGAGCAAAAGATATGACATATGGAACAAAGATCCGAATGATTTTTTGACCGACGTTTTAACCAAAGTTACTGTGGATGAGACTCCGAAAATGACCGAAATGTAGAAAACTATTTGGTTAGACGGTGGAAACCTGAGGGACCTCGGAAACGCAAAAATGCAAGAAATCGCCAGAAAGAAGTCGACGTTTTACACCCGGAGGCCGACCCGAAAATAATAAACGCCTTAGAAACGACCGAGGAGAACACAATCGAAGAAATCGCTGCCGACATCGCTGTAAAAATGGACGAACAAAACTTCCTGTTGGTATCCAAAATAGTTGAAACAATCGGAAAAGCCAAATCTATTGAGCTTTTTGAAAAAACCAGAGCTATAGAACGTGAAGGCGGAATGATGGTTTTAAGCGGAAATCGCAAGCGGACGTCCGGTGGGATTTTCATTTCTCTCGTCAAAGCTGACCGTCACATAACGGGCGTCCAGAGAAACGAAATTTTCCAATTCTGTAAACCTCTCGACCCCATGCCTAAACTCAAACGGAAAAAGAAAAGCAGTAAAAAGACTAAGAAAAAGAAAGATAGCAGCCATCCTAAAGATCTTAGCAATCCTCCACCTTCTCCAGATGCGGATGCTCAACTTCCGCCTCTGCCACTCCGAAGAGATCTCGTTTCTTATGATGATGTCTTTTGACTCTGTTACTTTTGTAAATTTTATCATGGAAGACATAATTTTGTACATATTACTTCATTATATAGACATAAATAATATCCTTTTTATTTATTTCCTCAAAGACAAGTTACTTTAATACCCTCCATATCAGGGTCTCTGAAAAAGGGGTTATTGGGTTTTCTGTGGTGGGAGCCCTGTTGTCCTGGAAAATTTCACAATTTTCTCGGTATCTTCCTTTTGCAGTTATCTTGAAAATATCAAGGGATTTTTTTTTTTTTAATTTTGTTTAATGGCTAAAATATAGAATTAAAAAAAATTATTCACTAATAGCACCGAGTGGGCGTGACCAAAAGAAGCTAAACTAATGGTCGGATTTTCGCCAAATCGTCGCGTTAGTTCTAACACCGGCTATCTCATTTTTTATCAATATTGAGTTAGGCATTGTTTCAGATGGTAAATTTTGTGGAGAATCGAATTCAGTTGGTAGTTTAACCCTATTACCAACAGAAAACGAGTAGTTCACGATTTAGCTAACAGGTGATGCATTGATTCTAATGAAAATTAATTAGTATTTTTGCTCTCCTGAAAACCTAGGAAAAATGAGATAGCCGGTGTTAGAACTAACGCGACAAAATACTGCTTATTTTAAAGAAAATTGAATAAAAACGATTTTTTTTTCTATGGATAGGAGAAATTTTAGCAGTTCACGTAGGGTTGATTCGATATGGCCTTATCGGATGAACCGATATATCGGAAGGAAATATCGGATGAACCGATATATCGGAAGGAAAATATCGGATGAACCGATATATCGGAAGGAAAATATCGGATGAACCGATATATCGGAAGGAAAATATCGGATGAACCGATATATTGGAAGGAGAATATCGGATGAACCGATATATCGGAAGGAGAATATCGCGATAATTCCGAAATATCGTGATATATCGCATCGGATGTTAACAGTTATCCGTGTGTTGTCCCATTTTTCTTTCAGATTCATATCGTAAAAATATCGCGATATATCGGTAAGGAATATGTATCGGATAAAATATCGGATGAACCGATATATCGGAAGGAAAATATCGGTACAAATATCGCAAATATAGATATTCCGATATATCGGAAGTATCGCAACAACCTTAAGTTCACGTTCAGTGAGACCTGGATGGGGTTGGCAATATAATTTAAATTTTTATAATTATTATTAAAACAAATTGTATAAAAAATATAAACCATAACCATAAACTATACTAAAAATATTGCAACAGATTTTAAGAGCTTTTCTCAATGTTGAGCCAGTCTTTCGGATTTTTGAGAACTTCCATCAACTTTGCTTCTTCGGAGCCTTCTTCAGGAACGTGCATGTACCACCATTTCTGCGGAAAAAAAATATAAAATAGACATAAAAAATTAAATATTCACTTACAGCACTGAGTGGGAGTGACATTAAAATAGATTCATATCTTGCACCGGGTGTGTAGAGGCCAAATTTGGTCCCTCGGTCATAAATCAGGTTAAATTCGACGTAGCGACCTCGCCTCAATAGCTGCCATTCACGCTCGAAGTATCCATAAGCATCATCTTTATGTTTTTGAACTAAAATAAAATTGAGTAGACTTTTTAACTTTTGTTTTTAGCTTACGTAGAGGTACATAGGAAGGGATGACGGAATGAGCACAACTTGAGACAAAGTTGAAAGCTTCTTCTTGACTCGGTGAATCTAAATCGTCAAAGAATATTCCACCGATTCCTCTTCTTTCTCCACGATGTGTCACATTGAAATAATCGTCGCACCATTTTTTAAAACGAGGGTAGTAACTTCGGTCATGTTCATCACATGCAGATTTTAGAGTGGAATGAAAATGCTTGGCATCTTGATCGTTGAGATAATATGGCGTCAGATCCGTCCCTCCTCCAAACCACCACTAAAAAAAATTAGAAAAAATTTAGCTACCAGTCATACTTGTTTGTTTCCTGTGGAGTCTTCAACTTCGAAGTATCGGTAGTTAAAATGTATCGTTGGAACCATCGGGTTTCGAGGGTGGATGACTGCGCTAACTCCGGCAGCGAAAAATGGCAACTTTTCTTCTTTTCCAAAATTTTTACCACTAAATATAATATTTTATTTTATGTTTAAGTAGTTTTATTTTACCGAGATTTCATTTGTTGAATTGCTCCAGGAGGGAGGAATCCGGTCACCACGGAAATGTTGACACCGGCTTTTTCTAAAACGCGGCCATCTTGAAGTACACATGTTATTCCACCTCCTCCTTCCTTTCTTTCCCAACGGTCCACAAGAAATTTTGAATCATCATCTTCTTCTGCTTCCAGAGCTTTACAAAAATCGCTCTAAAACAAAAAATCAAAATAAATTGTTGAACCTAAAGGTTGCAGGTTCGAATCCCACCTAACTTTTTTTTTTTTTTTTTTTTTTTTTTTTTTTTTTTTTTCAAAAATAAGTACATCTTCATTTACTCTGTCAACATTAATTTTACCTGAATTTTTAAAATTAAAAGTTCCATTTTTGTCCTCATATCATTTTGATTTTTATTGAGCGTATCAAGGCTTGTTATAGGCATCGCCATAAATTTGTTCGGGTCGATTTTTGGGGCGGATTTCATGGAAGCGCTATCCGCTAGCACATAACCCAAAGTAGCAACTCCAACTGCACACCCAGTATACCTAAAACAAATAAAATAATAAAAAATTTGGTCAAACCAATAGTTTGGAAAAATATTACATTAATAGCTCAAAATTACAAACAAAACACTATATTTGCTTGATTTCTCAGGGCAAATATTAAGAAGAACTGTACTTAAAACTATTTTTCGTACATCTCTTCCAGAAGGATCCACAATATAGGGGGAAAACCACCTCCATTGAAACGTAAAATAAAACGGGAAAGTGGCAACACTGCTTTCCGCCAAAATCCACTTTTTTAAATTCCCCGCCATTTTCATCTTATTGACCCTGCCGCGCAATGCGGGATTCTTATGACGTCATACGCCTCTACCGCTTTTATATTTCCTGCTACTTCACAATTCAAAGACGTTTTAATCATAATTAAACTATAATTAAAGCAAAATGTAAAAGAAACAAAGTAGTTTAGAAAGATCCTATGAAAGGTCACACTTGTTGTATAACAGTTGAAAAATGAGATTACCTTCCTAAAAAATAATTTAATTACAAGGCTGTAATTTGTGTAATTAAATTTGATTTTTAACACAATTAAATAATAAAAGAAATTAAATTTTATTACCTTACGATCTTTTTGTTCCTACAGGCAGACCAAGTGTGCCTGAGAACACAAAACAGGCCTGAACTAGTCATTTCTATCTTGAAGAACGATTTATATAAAAAAAGGAGTTAATAAAATGTCATTTAAACGTCAAATCAAAATATAAAAAAAGCCGATAATTTTGATTCGGGTTGACATGTATTCTGGGCCGTACACTAGTGAGATCTGCAGGCTTCCTCGCAAAATATCCCCGCCTCGTTCATCCCCCCCTTTTTTGGGAAAGGCGACTTCTCTGTCATTCCAGCTGTTAGAGCCGAACCTAGCAAGTTATTGATCAACAGTTTTTAACCCAAAAGTTAAATAAGAAACTTGTTTATCATCAAAATTGATCATCCAAAAAACTGTGATTTGACGTAAAATAGTGTCCCCAGTGTATTTCACCTTAGTGTTATTGATTTATCAAGTGGATTTTTGTTTAAAAATATTAAATAAAAATCAAAACAAAACTTTAAATGGATGAATTGTTAGAAATATGAAGAAGTTTACGTTCAAAGGAGTTTTGGACGGCCTCAGATCTTCTGTGAGCCAACAGCAACGGAACGACCAAGAGATCGTCGAGACTTTGAGGCCTGACAATTTCCAAGTTGCTAAGGTAACGACTTTTATCAATACTTATCTTAGTTTATAAAATAGTTTGTTATAAATGTAATTTTTCTCATTATCAGCATTCTGATAGCTTATCAGTGGGTCTTTCACCCTCTTCGTTTATGCTTTTTTATTTTGTTGCAAAAAATTAGTCGTAACTTTTTTCAAATTTTTGGATCTCGGCATATTGAAGATGATAGGGAGGGGAGCATCATCGATTTTGCTTCAAAAAAACTCCATTTTTAGATTTTGGGTCATCTTTTGAAAAATATGTTTTTAGCGATTGTGATAATTTTATATCAGATGTCTAATGTGGCCGGCCTTGACGTGAATTGAAGTTCTTAAATGTTTTAGCGTGGCTTTTTCAACGAGGTATGAAAAGTGCGCAATTTTCTGGACAGATTTATGTCGAAAGTGATTTTTCTGAGGTCGTGGGAGATCATTCCCACGTTATTTGATTGGGCAGCGATGTCTTAAGAGTTTGCTAAAATTGTGGGTGGCTGCCAAATTTTTGAGGGTTGAAAATGCGTCGCTGTACTAGATTTTCTTGTATGTCTGTAGTTAATGGCCTACTGGGAGATTTAAAAAAATCTATTAATCGTCCTTTTTCTTTGTAGCCACCAAACTTTTTCTTTAAAATTATACTGTAGCCTATATTGGCATTTTTTCTGTGAAATTTTTTGAATTTGTTTGTCTTCTATTAGTGCTCTAAATAAATGTATCGTAAAGCAAAATCAAAAACGAAAAAAATTTCAAAAAACCAACAGTTTTCTCGCAAAATTGGAGATAAGCTGCGAAGAAAAAACGCCGCCGTACTAATTGCTATAACGCCTTATACGCCTTATACGCTATAATGGCCTTAATTGGCCTTTTTTCAATACGCCCTGTACGCTATAATGGCCCTATATTAGGCTATATTGGCCTTTTTTTCTGTGAATTTTTTTGAATTTGTTTGTCTTCTATTATAGTGCTCTAAATAAATGTATCGTCAAGCAAAATCAAAAAGAAAAAATTTCAAAAAACCAACAGTTTTGTCGCAAAATTGGAGATAAACTTCAAAGAAAAAACGCCGACGTATTAATTGCTATAACGCCTTATACGCTATAATGGCCTTAATTGCCCTTTTTTATATGCCTATACGCTATAATGGCTTTAATTGGCCTTTTTTTAATACTCCCTGTACGCTATAATGGCACTATATTGGCCTTTTTTCTGTGAAATTTTTTGAATTTTTTGTCTCATATTATAGTGCTCTAAATAGATGTATCGTGATGCAATATCAAAAAGAAAAATTTCAAAAAACCAACAGTTTTGGTCGCAAAATTGGAGATAAACTGCGAAGAAAAAACGCCGCCGTATTAATTGCTATAATGCCTTATACGCTATAATGGCCTTAATTGGCCTTTTTTTAATACGCCCTGTACGCTATAATGGCACTATATTGGCCTTTTTTCTGTGAAATTTTTTGAATTTTTTTGTCTCATATTATAGTGCTCTAAGTAAATGTATCGTGATGAAATATCAAAAAGAAAAAATTCAAAAAACCAACTTGAGGAGGGCGATGATAGGCGCCCGAAATCGATTGCCAAAAATAAAGGAATAAATTTGAAAAACTAGTTTGGATAGTTCAACCCAATAACAAGATTTACCTACCAAAAAACCAACAGTTTTGGTCGCAAAATTGGAGATAAACTGCGAAGAAAAACGCCGCCGTATTAGTTGCTATAATGCCTTATACGCTATAATGGCCTTAGTTGGCCTTTTTTATATGCCTTATACGCTATAATGGCCTTAATTGGCCTTTTTTATATGCCTTATACGCTATAATGGCCTTAATTGGCCTTTTTTATATGCCTTATACGCTATAATGGCCTTAATCGGCCTTTTTTTTGTATGCCTTATACGCTATAGTGGCCTTAATTGGCCTTTTTTTAATACTCCCTGTACGCTATAATGGCTTTATATTGGCCTTTTTTCTGTGAAATTTTTGAATTTTTTTGTCTCATATTATAGTGCTCTAAATAGATGTATCGTGATGCAATATCAAAAAGAAAAAAATTCAAAAAACCAACAGTTTTGGTCGCAAAATTGGATCTCTAATCCATTTTGGTTTTTTCCCCTAATTTTTAGCTTCCTCAAAGAGAAGTTCTTGTACTACCCTCCATTGGTCAGTGATTTTACCGCCGGCCGTCCGTCCGTCCTTCGTCATTTTTGGTCTAGTGCACTTCACTGTCGCCATTTTTACCTGATTTTCACCAAATTTTTGCAATATCTTCCTTTTTTTTCGAAAGTGCCGAAAATGGCAGTGATCTCTCTGTCTTTCTTAAGTACACTATTGGTCCGATAATCACAAATTTTTCTCCTAACTACGCTCCTTTTTTTAATGCGTCGCTGTATAGATTTCTTGGATGTCTGTAGTTAATGGCCTACTTTTAAAAAAATTAGTATCGTCCTTTGTAGCCACAAAACTTTTCTAAATTATGCTGTAGCCTATATTGGCATTTTTCTGTGAAATTTTTTGAATTTGTTTGTCTTTATTATAGTGCTCTAAATAAATGTATCGTAAAGCAAAATCAAAAAGAAAAAAATTTCAAAAAACCAACTTTGTCGCAAAATTGGAGATAACTGCAAAGAATCCAAGCGTTTAATAGACATTTTTCGATAATTTTTGAATGAAATGTCCTATTATGGAGGGTTAATTGTTTAGTTGTTTCAGGGTTTGTTAAATATTTTTGATTACTTAGATTTTACGTCAAATGTGTTCATTGGAATGAATAGAACTAATGATGTTCATAATTAAGAGTAGGCATCGATACGACATGATCTAAGGTCAAAATAAGATATTTGGGACCACTGCTCGACTTCAGCAAAGGAAAACTTGCAGTTCCCCACTTCTCCCCAAGACCAATCCTTCACGAAAAATTTCTAGAAACCTTCTAGTTTTTGGATCTATAAGAGTGTTTTTTTGCGTTTTTTTGCGCTAAGGGAGTTAGAAATTTTTTGTCGCCAATTACATACATGGTCCGATAAAAAAGTTCCGACATCCGGCCGTAGCATTTTTTTCCCGAACACTTTACGGCCGCAGTTTTCAACCGATTTCACCAAATTTTCACACAACCTTCCTGAATAGTTGAAAAAGAATGTAATGAGGGCGATTTTGAATTTCGAAAAAGGCGGAGATACGTCTGTTTGAAATTTTAAAAAATTCGCTGCGGCCGAACCCATCGTCCGATTGCCACCAATAAAACAATTATTGTTTTATTTTATTCATACCTAACAACAATCCTGGTAGATTTACGCCATTATTAATGGTCAAATAGCTTTAATAGTTTTGTCTAAAAACCGATTTTTTCCCACTGTGCGCCGTTTCGTGTGGTCTGGCTGTGCGAAGATTCATGTTTCTACCTTGATTTTTTTTTAGTTATATTTATCCTGAAATGCTCAAATTTATTCAGTAGTATATAAGTATTTGGTTATAAAATAATCTTGATTTTATCGGTCTTCTGCCCTTTGATACCGTTATCGAAATTTCGGTTTCTGTGGTAACGCGTTGAAATCGTGGCTTCAAGTGTGTTGGAATTAATTTTTTTTTAATCTTCTCCCCAGTTTGTTTTAAATTATGTATTTCCGTCGTCGGGCGATAATTTACATTTTCCATTTTACACTTAATCCGAGAAATGAATTCCCAGGGGTCGTGTGAAGGACGAGAGTGGCGAAAGGATGAAGGGGGGTTTAAGGAAAGGGGAACGGTTTATAATCTTCTTTGCAAGACCTCATTACGTCAAGAAAATTATACAAGCTTAAACTTCTGAACTTCGCATTTTCGCGAATTTTTTCTCCCCCCTTTTCTCTTCTTTTTTCATCTCTGATTTTTTAAAGATCATTCTTATCTCTCTAATTAACAATAGAACTGCTGTGTGTTTAGTCCAAATTTTAGCATTTTAGAAATTATCAGAACTGAACTCTCCCCCCCAAAAAGTTGATCAACCCAAGAAGTGTCTTATAAAATCAGGCTACTCCCCTATTATAAACCTTTCTGTCTATGACCTAGTAGACAGACTTTATGTAGCTAAAGAACTGGAAAGTCTGGCCCTTCCGCTGCATCAGGTACCTTTTGAGATTTTCCTGCAACGGAAGGGCCAGATTTTCCAGTTCTTAGCTGCCCACTGAAGAAAGGCTACAAAAAATCCGTTTATCCGTATTAGTACTAATTATTATTTGTTATCAATATGGTTATTTTGATATTTCAATAATATAACTTTGGCAGTAATAATAGGGAGAAAGCTCCATAAAAATGTGTCTAATTTTTACAGTTACTATATTTCACTCTCATAAATTCCTCACTCGTTTATCTGATTTGTAGAGCACCGCACGTAACGTGACGTCATCTGATTGCGAGTTCACTACTTTATTTTCTTCCCTCATTTTTAAATCCCACAATTATAAATTAATTTGAAATCCAATGAGTTTTTTTGTTCATTTTTGACTCTAATTAACGCCGTTACGGCTCGTTATTCGAAATGATAATTTGAAGAATTAAGAACTTAAAAAAAAGATTTCGGTCAAACGAATGGATTTTTAACGAGAGTTATTTTTATGGTGTTATTACTCAAATATGTGTTGCTCTGCGATGGAGTTTTTATTAGTCGGGGATGAACTAAGTTGGAAAAAGTCCAGGGGACAAAGGATTAAGGGAAGATTCCACCCTCTCTCCCGCGGGTCCAGCCCTCCACTCATTGTTTCTCGATCTGGGTTAAACGAAGACTCATTCTTATAATCCGAACGTTTTTCTTTTGTTTTCAACGTGTCAGGAAACGAAGCGTCTTCTCTAAAAGACAGAAAAAAAAAATCTTTTGAGTTTAAAATTTCTTCAGAGAGATCTCTAATGAAAATCGCCCTCAGATCAATTTTAAGATTATTTCTTGTAAAATTGATAAGATTTTTTTAATAGGACTTCCTTTTTCCACTTCAAAAGTACCCCTTAAAATCTTAATTCTTTAAAAAAAAATTTTAGAAAATGCATATTGAAAAAGGCTTAGAAAGGACTAAAGGAATTAGGGTAGCAACAAGTCCCATTTAAGTAATCGCAAATGCTATCACTCAAACTGAGCATTACGATTACGCAATCAATAAACAAGATTACCGATAACGAATCGACAATCGAAATCTGATTGAAATTTACCCCATAAGCAATATGGAATTATAAGTAGAAATAGTCTTCGCTCAAAACGGGGACAGCTAGAGAGAACTATTTTTTTCTTATGTTTTTCGGTATAAAATTTATCCGTATAGAATAGTAATGAAGTCTTTGTGTTTAACTTAGCGTTCCCAAAGCACGGACTGGAGTAATCTTGAACGTAGCCTAAGGGAAGAAAAAAAGTCGGGAGGGAGGAAAAGAGAGCGGAAAAATATAACTTCTACAAGATCGATGCCGGAAAAGCTAAGCGTGGCCGTGCGGGTACGACTTTCGGAGGGGAAGTCTTAACAAGGGGCGCACGAGAACCTCCGTAACCTAGAAGGGGGTGGGAAAAAGAGCGAGAATACCTGAACACAAATAAACCCTACGGAATCGTTTTGACCGAGAAACGCAACGACGGTCAAAGGCCGCAGTATTGATTGTTTACCCAATGGTATTAAAGTTAACCTTTCACACCGATTGTCACACAAACCTCTTGTTTGTTACACCACTGTAGCCTTCTAATCTGGCTTCAGGCTTATCATCCAAACAAAGAACATTTCTTATCTATTTCCCAGTTCTCTTCTTTTTTATTTAAACATTTTCAGACGCTACTTATCGTGACTCAGAGCAACAATATACATCAATTTTCACTTTTTGAAAGGATAATTGTACCCTCTAATAAAATATTTTGAAAAGCCACTTGTTGCGCTGATGTAATCAACAGGTAAATGGTTATTGATTGATCAGGAGATGGTTGAATACTTGACTTCGGACCTGACGCTTTCTGCGGAGGTAGAAGATAGGGGAGGTTGGGAGTTTATATAGTTTCATGTCAACAGACTCGCTTATTTGCTCTTCAAGTTATTGGATCTCCTCCCTCTGGAAAGATGAAACACCTAAACCTTTCTCGGGATCTCCTCTACACATTTCTTCGAAAAAAGATCAGGGCCCTCCAGTCGATATCACTTCGCAAAGTGTAACTTTTTTTTTTCATCTTGAAAATTGAGACGAAAAGTGCCTCTTCAAGAAACGTACAAAGTGCGAAGATTTTCTATTTTATGAAATAAAATATTTTTAGAGTAACCAATTTAAATTTTATATTTCTTTTTCCTTGAGTTTTCATTGGTGAAGGCTTTCACCATATTTTTTTGGCGCTCGTTCCACCCCAAACGAACGTTGAAATTTTCTCGGAAATTATCCCAATTAAAATTTCGTTTGAAACGTAGCTTTTTTATTTATTTTTATGTTTTTAGGTCGATTTTTTCAACTTTAAAACTCACTAAATTAAACAGTGAGCCGCCATTTAGGCCATCCAATTCAAGTTTTAATCATAAAACAAGTTTTTTTTTTCTTTTTCTGTTCTCTTCGTTCAATTTCGTCTTTAAAAGGTTTTTTAATCTATTTTTTTAGTGACGTTAAATTGAAAACAAACAAAACATGACCAAGGGTGTTTTCTTAATTAAATTTTTTTAAAGTTAATTAAGTATTGTTCACTAAATTTCCCTAAATAATCTTGAATTATAGTGCATTATTTATTAATTTTTGTTTTTCCTACGATTTTATGTGGTTCGTTTTAAACTTGGTCTAGTGGTTCTGAGAATAGTAACCCTTAAAAGTTTCAAAAACTTCTTGGAAGTTTGTTTTTCAAAGTACCTACTTAGATTTCTGCTTATTTTCTTTAAAATAAATTTTTTATGCATATATGCTTTATGGTTACCATGGAAACAGTCTTTTTAAAATAAAAATGTCACAGGACTTGGTTAAAATGTGTACAAGCCTAGCCCAGGGGGGTTCCCCGGAGCCAGTTGCAAAACAAGGGCGCATTAAAACTTTTATTCACTAAAAAAAACTTTTTAACTTTTCCACCGTTTTATTTGCTTATTTAAAACGAATAAATTTTTAATTAAAAAAAAATCTGCGTTTAAATTGAATATTAAAATAAGTTAAAAGGGACTTAATGGGTCGGGTGAGTCTGATAGATGAAACGAGGTCGGCGGGGGTGGGTCTTCGGGTTTGAATATATTCGTACTCAGGTCACGATTTCGAAAAGCACCCTGTATTAAGGAAGATCCAAGATCGTTTGTCCTTAAACACTAAAGAGTGGACAGCCATACTTTCTTAATAATCAACACTTAAAAAATGAAAAAAATGACGTGATTTATACCGTAGAGACTAACGGGATAGTGCCAATTTAAAGCTCCACGGAACCGCGAAACATTTGATTACATTGTGATTTTTTATAATATTATTATAAAAATAAGTGGTTCAAACGTCTCAAGCATTTTTATTTTAGACCTGTTTCCAAATAAAAAGGCCGTGAAGGTTAGGTTCTTATAACAGTGTGCTGTCCTTCTCTTTCCACAAACTGTAGGCCTACACTTTGTTTGTCAGGAAATTGTTTTTCTCTGCAGTTTTTTCCTCCTAAGGGAAAAAGTGCTTTCGCCATATTTTTTTGTAGCTAACTCAAAATCATACACACTTGGGGATTGAACTCCTAATCTCCCAGTTGTGGAACCTTGCGCACTTACCTCACTTTTGCGTTATTTTACCTTTTAATTTTAACATCTCTTCCTTGTTTTATCTTCAAGGAAAAAAACAGATTTCCGTTTTTTAATCTAAAAAACGTTTGACAAAAAGGGGGAAAAAACAACAATTCACCTGGTGTTTCCATCGTGAAATATTTATGGTCCAAAGAGACAGCTAGAAAAAACAAATTCTTTAGATTTCTTTCCGTTTTGTTGGTTGCTTTTTCTCGTTATAAATGTGCAAATCCCATGATTTTTTTTTCTTTAAAATTCAAATGAGGCGCTCCGGATACGAAGGGCGAACTCGACAATTTTAAAGTTTCGGTTTTTACGTATTTAAAGGGGAAAAAATGGCGAACTCAACATAAAAATTATATGGGTGTATTCACCAAGAGGTCTAGAATCTGAAAATGAAAAAAAAAAAACTGACGTCGAGGGTATCACAATAACTTCTTTAAGGAAGTTAAAAAATTTGTCCGATGTCGAGTTCGCCCTTCGTATCCGAGCGCCTCAAATGAAAAACTTCACAAATATTTGATTTTTAAGGCTCAAATTTAGGTATCGTCAGTTGATTCAATTCACAAATCTCTATTTTTCAGTTTAGGCTTAAAGTGAAGTGCCTCCCTTGCCTGATTTCAATTTCCTGAATTGAGAGCTCGGCCGTTAGAGAAAAGAAAATTAGTCTTTAAACTTTATGAATCAATAGTGTTTTCGGAGCGTGCAAATGGTTGTTTGAACCTTTAAAATGAGGTTTCGTTGGCTCAGTGTTAATTTCTTGGGGCGTACAAATGTAAGTTTATTACGTGTTTAATTTTGATAACGTTTGTTTGAAACTATTAGGGTCTTGCCAGTAAGATCAAACAGAGGTCGTGTTGGTATTAGAAGTGTTGCTGACGAAGGTCTTCTACAAAGTTGGTTATCGATCACGCTTAACAGCTCGATACCTTCGCCTTTTATAATTAATGGTTTTGGTGATTTGGCGATTTTCCAGTCGTTTCGAACCATTACATGGTTTTTTTTTTCTTTTTCCACCGGCTACAAAACATTTACAAACTTTAAAGAACTTTATTACGGTTCAGAGAGCCTGATCCATCGGGGTGAGATGTCCGCCATTATATGCAGGCATTTTTCCACTCGGGCGAAATAATTTTTCCGCTTATTGAATCAACTTTCACCTCCAGCGGCTCGAGGTCGACAAAATCGATAATTCAAATGGGGCTATCAGGAGCGGACCGCGACTCGACTTCCACTTGGAAAAAAAAGAAGTTTCATTAAGAGCCAAGTTTGGTTATTTTAGTTTCGTAATGAAATGACAGGGCAATTAGCGAAGCCTCCCCCAACTAATTGTAAGTATAAAGTTTGCTTCGCGACGGCCACCCGCCCTGGGGGTGATATTAAACCCCGCCAATTAACCGCCCTCATAAAGGGAACTTATCAACCTGAAAATTTACTTCTAAAAACTACTCTTTAATTATCGATGTTTAATAATTAGTGATTCGATAATTTATACATAAATGCATGATTGATTACTAACAAAAGATTCAAATCCCCTAACGAGAGTAACCATGGCAGCAGCTTTCAATGTTTATATTAATTAAGGTCAATAGACTAAAGGCATAATTTACGTTTGTTAATTTTTATTTATTCAATTAAAAGCTTTTCAAATAACTTTTGCATTTGCCTGAGCTTTTAAGTGGTACCAGTTATATCGATTTTTGAAAGGAGTAAATTGTCACTTTTATGTGGGGTTTTTTTATTATTCAGGGGCCTTTTTGATTTTGAATCCTCCAGGGAGAAAATAAAAAGGTCGAAAATCGTCAACTTTCGTTTTAATATCCCTACGTTTTAGCCTAAATAAATGATGAGCGTTCAAATAGTTTTTTTCATCCCGCTAGTTCGCACCGCGGTTTTGTGGACGATCGGAGAGAGGTTGAGTGTGGATATTGAACGCTCGATATCATGAGAAGGGGGCCGGTGGAGGGGTTTTGCGGGAGGGAGGCGAAGTGGGATGAAACCAACGCATTCATTGCCACGCCTTTTCCGCTCATCTCGTCGTCCTCTCCTTCCGCGTCTCCACCTTTAAAAAGAGAGTACACACCCCGCAAACTACTTTTCCCTCTTTAGGTAAACGGATCGGAAACTTTGAAATTCAAATACAGACTTGGGACTTATTAGCCCTTTTGTTTGTTTATCGATCCCCTCTAAAAAATTCATCATCACAATAATTTATTTGGATTTTCCAATAACATCCCCCAAGGCATGACATGGAAGGCTACTTTCACGTAATACCTCTATCTCTAATTTGAATACACAAGCGTGTCTCGCCCCAGGGAATAGTTCGAACACTTCATTTTATCTAATTATGTAAACACAATTAAAAATATAAGTTCAATTGAGCCCGTGTTAATTTCTCATGAATTTTTCAGCCCTTCATTTTTTGTGTTGAATAATCTAATTGGGCCGCTTTGAGGCTCTATAATTTCAATAGGCTCGGGGAAATCAATAATTCAACCTCAACCTACGTCATTTGAGCTTATTCTATCTAATTTTACACTAATAATATTTGGATGTAAGGGAACTAAAGGGGCTGTTCTGGAACACCGGGTGGTCTTACAATTTCGACGAAACTAAGTTATTGCTCCTACCAAAAATAACGATTTTTTTTTCGTTTTTTAAAGCTTTCTGTGGACATTTTCTTGTTGTTTAAGACTAAGATTCGAAAAACTTTTTCCTTTCTATTTTTGTTTAAATGGTAGTTGCGCGAAAAATTGCAATATTGTAGTTCGATGTAAATAAACTTGGAGATTTTTGAGGATTATTTGAGATTTATTTTCTTTGTGTTATTTCGAAATATTAACGTCAACCATTCCGCAATATCGGGAGGTCGTGCAGGTTTGCCTATTCTAACCGCCTATCGTCGGAAATACTGGGAAGTCGTTTTGGTTAGTATAGCACATGAAGTTAAAGAAAAGTTATCTTGAAGAAGTCAAAGATGCTGGGCTTAAGAGTCGTAGAAAAAATGAAATAACCCCCAGGCTTGGAACGAATGTCCCAATGAAAATCCCCGATGGCTCTAAATCCGTGCTGGCCCCAGATCTTTCTTTATACCAGTCAAACTCCCTCCCATTTCACGCTTTTATGTCAACGACGCTTTTAAACGATGACCACAGAGGCCGTAAAAGCGACGTTTTTATGTTTATGGAATTTATTGATGGCTCTCGTCTTGAAACGTCCGGAAAATCGCCTCCTACGTTTTAAAAGGGGAAAAAATATCTCTTCTTTAGTAGACCAATAATTTTCATCCCGATGGGAAAGCTATGACGTCATCGACGATAAATCTTCTGTAATTTAATTGTTCGGCGGCTTCAACGGATTATAGTAAGCTTATTACTAATCCATCTTGTCAAAGGCACAATAATGAAAAAAAATTAATCTTGTAATGGCTATTCGATTCCAATCTTTGATTTTCTTAATCATTTGAGGAGATTATCAATTTTATTGGAGACAGAGATGTTTTTTTCATTAAAGAAAATGTGAGTCTTGTAGAAAAGAAAGACGTTTAAGGGGGTTAAGAATTGACCGGAGGCTAAAAGATGTTTCCTTCTCTGAGAAAGCTTCTTGTAAGCTTATTCGGAATTTCCTTATGTCGGGTGCTCGCAATTTACCCCGACTCCTTTCTCCAACTCCCGGGGCCCTTTCTATCTTTCTGAGCGATGGGATCAGCGCCCCCTTTGGCCTTCCTTTTAACCCATTTTTCCCCATTCAACGACGCTAATCTCAGCTTCTGGACGCCTATAATCGAATCGCCCGAAATATCGATTTCTCTTAAATTAATTACCCTCCTTTTTAACATTTCAAAGATGTTCGAGTGAAATTAAATTGAGCAGGAATAAAGCCGATATAAAGGTCGAACTTTTGCCACAACCCCTTGGGCATCCTCATTATAACTAATTAGAAGCCTTTTTTTTAGTCTCTCCCTCACCATGGTCCCGCCCTCTTCAACCTTTGAGCCAATTGTTCTTTAATTTGCTCTAAAAGTTGACTTGAAAAATTCTTTTCTTCATTTCTCCAACTTTTTTAATTATTAAATTTTCAATTTCATTTCAATATAACTGCAATTTTTTTTCTTATACCTTTAATACTAAACTTTCGCCAAATTGGCACTTGTATGGCTGCTTAATATTCAACTTTTGAATTGACACATCTTATGAAAATTTGCTTTTTTTTACATTTGTAAATCTAGAAATAAAATATTTATTTATTTTAAAAGGATTCTTTTGCAATGCAAATGGAAGAAGTTGTTAAGCCTGAAAGCTTGTAATTTCAGTTTGAAATGGTGGACATTTAATCCGGAGTACGTTGTATACTTCTACTCACTGGGCCATCGATCTGCTTCCAAACAAGCGCAAGGTTAAAGCGATAACGATACAACATTTGTTATACCTTATAAATCAGATATGAATCACTTTTTCTGATCGAAAAACCAAAATCCTGCTTTTATCTCTATTGCTTTTTTCGGTTTAAAATTGAATATTTTAAAATATTAAAGAGCCAGGAGAGATTGTGAACTTTTTTTTCTGATTTGAGTATACCGATCGGTGCGTGAACATGAGGAATAACAATATCGTGTTCGCAGGTT
Source organism: Orius insidiosus (assembly GCA_014119065.1). Taxonomy (NCBI): domain Eukaryota; kingdom Metazoa; phylum Arthropoda; class Insecta; order Hemiptera; family Anthocoridae; genus Orius; species Orius insidiosus. The sequence goes on along the minus strand of JACGAQ010000196.1, from coordinate 7,183 downwards.
CCCCGAGGGGGTAACCTCGATGTAGAATTCATTGAGAGGAATTCTCTCGCGACTCAGGCCATTTTTCGTTCTCTAACGGACCTTTTCCGCTTCCTCGCATCTCAATAGAATCACGGACTCTAATTCAAAGCAGCCCTTTTTTCCTCTCTCGTTTTCCATCTCCCTCCACTTGTGTTTTCTTTCATACATTTTCATCTCCCGATATTTTGAGAGGGGTTGACAAACGCTTCTCGGATGATCTATCGGTGTGGCTCTCCGCCTCTGGGTATGGAAGTGGGAGTATTAAGTAACATTAAGGGGGCCTTCGGATGAGACGGCTCTGTCATTTTTTATTCCGAATAAAGAATAAATGTCCTCACTTTTTTATTATTAATGGACATGACTGACGTTGATAAATTGCTCAGTTTTATTTTTTTTCTCTTTCCCTTTTTACTAATTGAAGGGTATAGATTAAATTTTACATTATCTTCCTTGAATTTTATGTATTATTACCTGCTTAACATAAATCACAATAATATAAAAAAATTTTAAAATATTCAAGTAAAAAGACTTCTCGAATTCCCAACTACGTGTCATTTTTACTCCGTCACTCTTCTATTTTTTAAATAATTTTTACAGTAAAAAATCTCATCAATCATTGATTTGAACCTTTTTTTTTGTACAAAAGAAAAGGAGAACAAGATCCCTCCCTATTGATAGAAACAAGACACGAGTTTTTCAAAAAGATAAATGAGCCTTTTCCGGCCTCTTTTTTACTTCTCAATATCTTTTATTATTTCAGAGATTTTTTTCGAAAAAATATTTTATCAGGATAGGAAAATAGGGCATAAAAATTAATTTAAAAAAAGTAGAGTTATAAAATGCGATGAAAGGTTTCCGAAGAAATAATATTCTGTAAATCAAAGAGGGCACGCGAGCCGAATAAACGATGAGTCGATATTCATGCAAATCATGCGGGCAATTGAGAAATTGGACTTGTCCCAGTTTTTTCTCATATCTATATTTACTTTTGTTTTAACACTTAAAAATTTTTAAGTGTTAAAGATGCTGAAACAAGTGGCAATTTAGATTGGAGAGATAGAGCACGGTTAAGATTTTAAAGGTTTTTGTTTTTAAATTTTATTTTAAAGGGGCATGTCAAATGGGTAAGAATGAGGACCTGGTAACGAGTAGTTCATATCTCGGTTCCGATTTAGACAGACGGACAGTCCTCGCCTTTATACGCTTTAATGGCATCGTGAACTTGACTATTGTTGCACCTGCTCCGTCTACGTATCTGATTTTCGTTTGTGGGTCACACTTCAGAGACAAGATGTCTCCTGCCGAATTCAACCTACTGGTTCCCTTTATGTCAAAAATTTTTAACTATTATCATCATTTCCCTTTTTTATTTATTCTTTCAATACTCTAAAGCCCTTAAAGTTTATTGAACTTTTCTTTAATTGGACGTCTGACGACCCCTTTTTATTAACTGCAGTCAAAACATCTTTTTCTCTCAATTTATTGTTCGAAAAGAAATTTCTCTCAATAAAATTTATTTTCCTCCAGATTATAGTCTAAGATTTACAAAACTATAAAAAAAAGAAAATGTTAAGTTTTATAGCATTTTTATTTTTATATAAGAGATCAAATAAATTTTAAATAAAATGGTGTCCCGAAAATTGTAAAATGTTTTAATTTATTATTTAGACATGTTCGTAAAGCATTTCAACAATAGCATTCGATAACCCATTTTTGATAAAGTTGTGACCCCTTTTTTTTTTCAACTTCCAGTCCTGTTTTAGTTCCAGTGGATTCCCTTTGTCGTTCTCTCGAATTAATTGAGTATTCATAAAGCTTTTTGGAACTTTTTTTTCCGATTCGGAGATTCCTATGAATTTATAATGTTCTTGTGCTTGAAGGTAATCAAAAAACAGCTTAATTAATTCTCCATGTTTTACATAATCGTATTCATGATCCGCTTCTAGCATTAATGTATTTGCCAGAGGCCTATATTGTTCAATGTTGTCAGTTCCGAGTTAGTTTCCTAACAAGTAAAATTTTCTTGAATACATTAGAATAGTGCTAAATCTTTTTAACTTCGAGAAGTCTTCAATCAAACTATAAATCCGGTTGTTTGTTAGTTTGACTTAGAATAAATTTTTGGGGGAAAATTTGGCTTCTAAGAAGTGAAGGCAATATGGAGAAGCCTCCGCCTGGGGTACGCAAGTGGTTTCAGTTTGCATTTTTGTCTGATTAAAACGTGAAATATTGCTAATTTACTTACAGTTGAAATTTCGTTTTTAATTCAAAAGGCATTTTCGCGAGGAAATGATGTGATTTGGGTCCCCTCGTTTCCGAAAAATGAAGAGCGGGAGGCAATTGAATTTGAAAAATTATTTTCGAAAAACGTTTTCCATTACTCCGAGATGTTTTTCAATTTGGAAAATTAGATCTTTCGGAAAATGTTCGGATAATCGGGATTTTCTTTTTATTAAAAACGCACGCGCCTGGCGGAAATTCTCCCCCCTCTCTTAAGGGCAATTTAACTCGTCCCTGCAATATAAAAGAAATGATTTCTCTTTTCGAACAATTCGCTATTATGAATTTCTCGTCAAAAACCAGGACGAAATTGAGGGCTCCGAGGGAAAGGTTTGATTAAAAATAAGGTCTTCCCCTGAAACGCTGACTGAATCAATATCTAGTTTTTATCCCCTAAAAAATTTAGATTTAATCGACAAATGTTTTTTTTCACTTGGAACATTCTGAGAAAGCCTTGCGGGTTTGCCTAGTGGTTAAAGGGCGACACTTCATTAAGATCCAGGAGCTTTGAGGGTTTGCATATCGTAAAATGTAGATTAAATGAATAAAACCACCATGAGTGTTATTTTAGCAAAGTTCCACTAGAAAAGAAGTTTTTTCCTAAGAATTTTGACGCGCATAAAGTTTAAAGACCCTTATCGACTTTTTCCTTCAATTAAGAATGTAAAGTGAATGTGCCTTAAATATTAAGGGTTACCTTCACAATTTTTATACTATTTTCAGACCTCAAATTAAAAAGCGTTTGTATTTTTAATATTAATAGAAGGATTAATTAACTTCGTTTTTTTCATTTTGTAAATCGATTGTGTAAGCATTTAAAAAATAATTGCCACAAGACTTTAAATAAATTGAACACTAGACAATAAAAAGTTAGGAGCCATTAGAATACGATAGTGCTAATGGAATCTGGAAGTATGGAATAAATAGAAAAAAAAAGTAGAGCGTCGATCGATTGGGACCGGTGATTTTTAGATAATAACCGATGATAGAGCCACGTAACTGGACGCTTTTCAACTCTAAAAAGTACTCTAATCAACCCGAGTATTGATCAACGTCCGATTACCTATTCACTCAAAAAATTTGTTAAATTATTGAATGTGATTATAATATAATGGAAATAATACCTAAATTGGGCTCCTAAATTTTAGAAATGGCAAAATGTTAACTTCCTTAAAGAAGTTATTGTGATACCCTCCACGTCGGGTTTTTGGGGAGGGGTCTTCCAGACCCCGAGGAATTCGAATATGGATCTACGATCTCAACTTTGTCTGTGGTGCCGGCCGGCCGTAGCATTTTTTACTTTACGGCCACAGTTTTATCCGATTTTCACAAATTTCACACAAATTTTTTAGCCGTGAGAAGAATGAACGTTTTTTGAATTTCGAAAAATGGCGGAGATATGTCTGTTTGAAATTTTAAAAAATTCGCTGCGGCCGAACCGTTAATGATTTTCACCAAATTTTCACCAATTATTTATATTTTTTAAGAATTTTGGTGCAAAAAATTGCCACTTTTTAATTATTTTTTTTTAGTAGGGAGAAATTTCTTACTTCTACTCATTACGAGAGGCACATCCCTAGGCCAAAGAGCCCATTATTTCTACCTTGACACTTAAAAAATTTTTCGAAAAAAAACTGAAAATTTTTCAAAAAAAACATGGAAAATTTTTCGAAAAAACCCTGTACGCCCCTCGGTTATACTTCTCCCTCCTAAATAGATACTTCTCTTTAGGAAGTTTTCGTTGGAAGCTCTTCAAACCAGTACTTTTTTCTGGCCAGTTGCGTTAGTTTGATCAAAATTAACCAAAAGATTGGTGTACTAGATGGAGGATTCTAAAAAATTAAACGATGTACATTTAAATGAAAGTTTATTTACTCTTTTATGTAAATATAATTTTTAAAATTAGTCTTTCCCTTCAATGTTTAATTAATGATAGACAACGTAGCCGGTACGAAGTGTAAAACTTATAACTTTAAAGTTTGTTGCGGTTAGTTAAGTATCAAGTTTGACTTGGCTGATTACTCGTGAGATGGAGAAAAAAAAGGAGGAAGAAAAAACCCGAAAGGATTTTAAAGGAAAGCCTTCTTTAAATAATCCTCTAAATCTTAAATATTGATTAGGGCGATATTCAAACTTGACAAATACGACAGGTACGAGACGCATTTGACTCCCGAGTTCATTTTCTGTTGGAAAATGGATTTTTAGGAAAGAGGTTTTCTTATTTTTCTGACGGATGATATTTCACTTCGTGTTTTTGACGGAATGAAATGATTTTAGATTGACGCTTTGACAATATTCTTTATTCTCCGGGTATTTTTTAGTATAAATTATTCCAAGGTTTACGGGTTATGACATAATCATGACGTAACTTTTGAGTCATCGCGCAGGAAATCCAAAATGTAAATAAACCGAAAGTTTACAAACCCGGAGGTAATCCCTCTCGTGTAAAATATATTTGCACTTTCGGATTGCTCACGTTGTTGACAAAAAGCTATTCGCCCCCAGAAACATTTTTAGAGGCTTATTATACAAGCTCATATAAAAAAGTCCTAGATTGATATCTCTGGAGACTCATTGTGTCAAAACGACCTAAGACTCTTCATCTAGATGGACGTTTTTTTGTATAATTCATAGTTCACTTGTTGCTTTAGATGATTTGTTGATAATTTGGCAAAGATAACGGGAAAACAGTCACTTTGGATGTCGAGGAAATAACTGAAGATAAAACTTGTTGCGCATCGAACACCCTTTTCCATTTATTCAATGATGTATTCTCGAAAATTCATACTTTTTTTATTTTTTCTTGGTCTATAAAAGTTATCTTTCAGTCTATTATCTCGCCCGTATAAAGGTAAGCCTCTATTCAAAGTGTTCACAGGGCGTGGAGAGTCTTTGAGAAAATAGGTTAAGAGAATACCATTAATTTTATGGAGTTTTACAGACGACGGGGGGACACGCGTTAGGCGCCTTTTCGGTCATTCGATTATCCTCTAATCCGCTCCAAGGGATCTGCACAATAACAAGACTCCCCGCGGGTACGTCGAACTCTAACAATAGTGGCGGAACCCACCTCTCACCGAATAATACATGATTCCATCCCCTTTCTGTTAAATGAACTGATATTACGTGTGAGGGCGTAAAGTCGTGTTTGACGTCTGAAATTTCTATGCCTACCTTTTCACCTTTTATCAACTTCAAGTTAAGTGTGTCATCTTCATTTAGAAATCTTAATAAAACTTCTCTTCAACTCTTTCAACTTCTCTTTTCTTGATTATAATGAAGAGGACTCTATTCATCAAGTTATCAATTTTTTCTCTCTATTTCTGTACAACTCCTCCCCTCACAGAAAAGGGTGGGGATTGTTCCCCCACTTTGGTGAAACAATAAAAAGCCCCCCCCCCCCCCTTCCCCCGAAACAATAAAAGCTCATAATAATAGGGTTAATATGTGTTCAATGACTTCATAATATTAAGAACCACCGAAGACGTCCATGCCAATTTTTCATATGTTAAGTAAATAAAATGTTCCCCCTCCCCATGCCACATTTCATATCTTCAGTAAACAATAAACAACAATAATAACGTCCATGCCACATTTCATATCTTAAGGAAACAATAAAAGTGTTCCCCCTCCCATGCCACATTCATATCTTCAGTAACAATAAACAACAATAATAACGTCCATGCCACATTTCATATCTTAAGGAAACAATAAAAAGTGCCCCCCCCCCCCCCCGAAATAGGGTCTGATTTATAATATTAAGGAACCACCGAAGACGTCCATGCCACATTTCATATGAGGGGCTGCGGGTACGAAGGGCGAACTCAACAAACGTAGTTTCGAGATATTCGTTTTTAAAGTTTATGTTACGGGCGAACTCAACAGAAAAGTCATGCCCAGGAATGGAAAAAGGAGTGGGGTTGTGGACTAGGATGTGGAGTCGCCCTTCGTACCCGCTCGGATATCGCAGTTAGAGCTTTGCCGAATATCGGTTTTTACGTATTTAAAGGGGAAAAAAGGGCGAACTCAACATAAAAATTATATGGGTATTCACCAAGAGGTCTAGAATCTGAAAATGAAAAAAAAATTTGGTCCGATGTTGAGTTCGCCCTTCGTACCCGGCGCCTCATATCTTCTCTGAAAAAAATTTTCATCAGAGCTTCCTTCCCCAGTCAAAATGCGATGACGAAAATACATGGAAAGCTCTTTGATTTTATCCTTTGGCGAATAGAAGTGCTTGTTATGTGGGGCAGGGGTGTCGCATATTAAGGATGCGTGGGTAGCTGATTGCATTGAAATTCAAATGTTACTTGTGAACATCCCTAATTTTGACCCGTGTAACGCCGAACTTCTAAACAGAGATCGTAAATTGTTTTTCGTGCCTTTTTTTTTCTTTTGACGTGGAAGTCCTAGGTATTCAATTTGAGTTAAAGGGTAAGGTAAGCGAGTGGTAAAGGCTAGGTGCCTTGGGGATCGATACTCAGCCCTACAGCCCCGGCCCGCACGCCCGCCTCGCCTACCCTCACAAACAATACACAACAACCGTGGCTTAAATGACGAGACACCTTAAATGTCCACCTAAACATGCTTTCTCTGCCCGGGTGTAACATAAACGTAATAACGACTCTATGATATAATATTATTAGACTTCCTAAGCCCCTTTTCAAACACCGAAATTCCTACGGTCGGAAACTGACAGATTTACCTCACTACCGACTTTCAACTACCGAAGGCTTAATTAAACCTTTAAAATTCACCGAACAAAAAGACTTTACAGAAATTTTTAAAACAAAAAGCATTCAAATCGCGACTTTTCTCATCCTTAATGCAGTTTCCAGTGAAAAGGGACATAAAAACTAGTATATTTTTTAGAATGGCAATT